>JAHWFP010154466.1:0-52796 GCA_023313725.1 Lithobius niger | reverse complement strand
TTTCAAGATCACTGCTAATGTCTTCATTGGTTTTGTTGTATCTTGACTTACGTAGAATGTGGATGACATTGAATGCTGCTTTCAAAATCATTGCAAATAAATGTCCTCTTCATTGGCTTCGTTATATCTGACTCACATACAATGTAGATGACCGTGAATGCTACTTTCAAGATCATCGCAGATGTCTTCATTCGACAAATATCTTTGACTCGCGTAGAGTGCAGATCAACTTGAAATGCTGTTATCGACTTATCAAAATAAAAAATGTCTTCATGCGGCTTCGTTATATCTGACTCACATAGAATGTGGTTGAATGCCGATTCCAAGATCAATAATGTCTTCATCTTTGGAGGCGATTTAGTTCCAGACGAGTAGAGGTAAATGCACATAGCATGATTTTAATGATATAGATAAAAGCGTAAAGGGCAATTTCATCCATTTTGACATGCATGCTTTACTTCTGGATCATTTACACTGTAACTAAACACAAGAATTGCGGTAAGAATTTGTTACGTACGTCCGATACAACAATTTAATTATTGCATCACCAAAACACGACATGGAGACCGCCACTGTTTTGCTGGAACGCGCAGAAATTAATGCTGACTGATGTCACTCTTCGATTTTGACTCGCAGCCGCTTGAGATAGCTCTAATGGCTGTGAGAGCTCGAGCATCTGACGGCCACTACAACTGTCGACCAGCTAAGGCCGACAGACGCTCGAGCTCTCACAGCCAATAGAGCCATCTCAAGCGGCTGCAAGTCGAAATCAAAGAGTGACATCTGTCGGCATTAATTTCTGCTCATTCCAGCAAAACAATGGCGGTCTCCGTATCGTGCTTTGGTGATGCAATAACTAAATTGTTGCATCGGACGTACGTAACGCATTCTTACCGCAGTTATTGTGTTTAGTTATTGTGTAAGTGATCCAAAAGTAAAGCATGCATGTCAAAATGGATGTAATTGCCCTTTAATACAGGAAATATGCAACATTTTTACATACTTTCTATTTAAAAAAAAAAATGAAGCCCCTTGTAGCAATTTCGAATAAATGTAGCCTAGACTGAAAGGAGGCTGGTCCCACAATGTAGGCCAGACACGAATAAATTTGCTAAAATAAAGCAAACAGGAAAAGTTATGGCATAGCTACATCATCACATATTTTTTTTTTAGCCCACAATGTTTTTTTGCACAAGTTTTTCTCCCTGAAACTTTTTCTTAATATTTGTTTATTAACCTTCATTAGAGAACAAGTCATTTTGGATCTGCATTGTGGCCAGTGTTGCGGATCAATTTTTTTTCAAAGAATGAAATAAATAATTTTTTCGTAATATGCATAATTTCTCATTTTTCAAAAACAAAAAAAAAGTTTCAAGTAATAATGCACGACTTGTTGTAGGCTATATCAAAAAATACAAACAATGAATTTGCCGCCATGTCTGGGCTCGCTTGAACTCATGGTGTCGGCAAGGTGCACCTATCCTACAGGCAAAAATGGCAATATTTGCACCTAGTCATTTTTTTAGTGCCGAATCTAAATAATTATGTAATTTCTGTAGGGCACCCCCCCCCCCCCTCCCCCAAACGGTATGCAGTGTTATCTGGGTAAAACCCGGAGTACACCATCGATTGCAAAAAAAAAAAAAAAGTATATTCTGAAAGCAACCGTTCGTTCATTTGCAGTGTACTGTGTGGCTCTTGTTGGTGAGTGTAATTTATTTGGGTAGACAGTGGACATAATATGCACATGATAGACCAGACCGTAGCAATTACAATAAGGAAACAAACAAAAGCCAACAAATTAACTGAACAAGAAAAGCTTCACCGTTTAGACAAAAAAAGCTTTAGAGCTCATATCCCCATGGAACTCACAGCTGTGAAGGTGCACAAATAAAAACGGATTAGAATTCACTCAAATGGAACGAACCATAATTTGAACAAGGATTCCGGGGAGCAAAGCTTGTGACATGCCAGCATCCACGAACACGCGTACATCACTAATCAAACACAAAAAGGTTGGATATTTCACAAAATACAACACGCACATGTAGCAGAACTAACACCTAAACCCCCAAACGTATACAAAACGTGACGTCATAAACAGCAAACGTCTGTCTTTGCTTTCACAAGTCTTACAATTGTAAATCGTTGCTTTATTTATAGAAATATTCGCACAAAGGTGTTGGCTTTTAAGGTCTATGTAAGGCCCCTGCTTAAGTATGCCAGTCCAGTTTGGTCTCCTAACCTGCTATCTGATATCCATCAGCTTGAAGCTGTTCAACGCAGATTATCCAGGAGTATTCCTTCTCTGCGTGGCTTGTCAGCTGGGGACTGGCTGCATAGGCTCACTCTCGAGCCTTTCGAATTACGCCAACTTTGTGCAGAATTAATATTAACCTTTAAAATTCTAAAGGGTCTTTCTCACGGTCAGTCTACCCTTTTTCGAGCTCAGCCTTTTCTCCTCCACCAGGGGACATTCACTCAAGTTAAGCCACTTGGTTTCCAGACTTGATTGTAGGCGACATTTGTTTGCCCTTCGGGTTGTGCCTGCGTAGAATTCCTTGACTGAGTAGGCTGCATCCGCGTCTACTGTTGTGGGTTTTTTAACCGTTGCTTGAAAACTTTGCCCCTCTCTTGGTTTCTCTTGCATGAGTACTGAATTTGGTCATGGACGGGTTTCTTTGCACGTTGGGTCTAGGCCACTCTACACACTTTTTCTTCTTGTTGTTTCTCTCTATGAACTATCAATTTTTTTTAATTTCTGGGCTTGGTGTTAGTGGTTCCCCTACCCTTTCAATTGCCATACCACATTAAGTGGTTAAACATTTATGTATTTATAAAATTAAAAGAAAAAATACATACAGTAAAAGACCCTTAATTACAATATACAAAAATTTTTTTAAAAAATTGCAGGATTGCAAGTTTCCTGTTAAACAGAGGAAACTTGCATCACATTAATTACAAACAAATTACGTCACACTTCTGAAACACCCCCCCCCTTGTGTCACAATCACAATAAATCAACTCCCCACCCCCTAAAAAGTTTGACATACTTTATGGATAGCCCCAAAGAAATTTATTCAATTTCCACAACCAGGAATCCCAAGACTCCCCCCCAAAAGATGGGAAATTTTAGAAATATTCTGCATCCTACACAACTCGTATAGTATTCTGACTTTTATGTTGCTACAACTCTTTTAAAAGTCCTACAATATTATTTAATTTTTTTTTCACAATAGATGGTAAACAAGACAGGGGCAACTTCCACTTGAATATACCAACACCAGACTTTAACAAATGAAAACTGCTGCATACAGCATTTTATACAATATAATATTGAGAAATAATAATAGGCGGGATTGTTCAGCAACCATCTGAATGTAATCTAAAAAAAAATCATACGCATACAAATTCACAAGGTTCACACGGTATCTAGTGCGGTAAAAAATGGTAACGAAAAGCCAGGCTTTCAAAATTGCGTTATTTTAATTTCTGACTACTAAATAATCCACTGTTGCGTCACAGCCTCTGTTAGAATTGCAAACGAGTGGCTCGATTCAACAAATACAGGGAAACACTTGAAAAATAGTCTTATTTCAATTATAATTATGGTGGGATTGCTTCTGATAGTTGATGAAAGCTTTCTTTATAGCAATGTTAGCAGTAGAACATGAAGCACAGTTATACAACACTGTAAATAATAATCTGAATAGTTAGGCTATGTCCTTTCTGATTTTAACTGGAATACAGTGGTACTGTTCAGATTGTTATGACACTGTTCATTCGTAAAATGAAAACTAAGCCTAATTATCTACAGTAAAAAAGTCTGATTCTAAATAAAACAGGCTAAATCATATTTTGTATACAAGTACAAAAATATGCTTATCTGACTTTTAATGCCGAAAATACGTAAATATGTGTACATTCTTTCACACTGAATGGTCAGGAAGTGCCTAGCAGCAATCAGTAAAAGTAGCACCATCCTCTTTGCATTACTTTAACAGCTCTTTAAGCATTTGGGCCACCTCTTTACCTCCTAATTCATGCACCAACGTGTTCCATGCAAACAAATAGCCACAGCCTAATCACAACAGAAGTGTGTCACATGAACATTACCTTTAAATTCTCTATTACACAAACCCTACAAAAATAAGAGGCAATTTTAAGCTAAGCAGCATCGTTAACCAAACATGATTGAACAGGCACTAAAAAGTAGTTTTGCCTGAACGTAAAGCAGCACTCGTCACAGTATGGTAGGCAGACAAAACTGTGTTGGCATAACAGCCAACTAATATGTCAAGCTTAAGTCCTGATGACAATTTCACATAAAGCATCCACAACATTTCTACTTCATTAAAAGTGCAACATTGTAGAAAAAAAAAACGATTTACGAATCTTTTTAGCTAACGACATATGGGCACAGGATTTCAAACAAAACTTATTTTGTTAAACCATTTTTTTTCAGCATCAAGTCAGATAAAGCAAAACGCGGTGCGGTGCGGCATAGCTGAAAAGGCTCAATTTTGACCCTTATATGTCACCTTTTCAAGCAGAATCAAGTCTAGTCTAAAAAAGGGAGAAGTAATCCTAGGGAGTTGAGCCAGGAAGCCATCAACAAGGCAGTGCTGAAATTACCGTCAGTTAAATAACGACAAGGGAACTCGTTATAGTTTATTTAACCGTTGTTAGATCACACAGTTACTAACGAAGCTGGGTAGTCTCACACACTACCATTACCAATAGGTTTGGCAAACTTAACCAAGGTCTCCTTTCCAGCTGTCAACCAAGGAGAGAACAGTTTAATTCAAGAACTCCGTTAGGCAGTACCGTATGTTAAGAGCTGCGTTAAGCAGTACCGTATGTTAAGAGCTCCGTTAAGCAGTACCGTATGTTAAGAGCTCCGTTAAGCAGTACCGTATGTTAAGAGCTCCGTTAAGCAGTACCGTATGTTAAGAGCTCCGTTAAGCAGTACCATATGTTAAGAGCTCTATTGCTCAGATGCCACAACCACTTGCATAATTCAGATTCAAAACTTAAGTTTGCCAAAAAAAAGGGGGGGGGGATACATGCTTGCATCAAATAATTGTTAACAATTTTTTGTGCACTTTTCATGACAAAACACAGACTTTAATCATTACTTGTTTCCTAGTGTGAGGGGTTTTTGATTGCGATATTTTTGTACGCCCTACTGAACACCACAACAGCAGCGTACTAACTTGAACCTATAAACAGGTGGAGCACAGCCCATAAAACCTTCAATTTGTTGATAGCTCAGATGACGCAACTCTCATACAACGCATACCAATTTCCACATGGGTTCCGTAGCCCAGAACTTTTGTGTGAAACTACTTAAATTAAACTGATAAAAAAAAACATCCGCAACAGTGGTGGTGAGAGCCGTTGGAAGCACGAACTAAAGCAGAGCTCACAGCAGAAAATTACAAAATTTAGGGAAAAAAGAGGAAAAGTTGATACCAAAAAGTAGGGGTAAAAAAACAGGAATTTTATACAACAAACGACATAACCGGGAATAATTTGTGGGATCAGAGTTTAATGCATCTGCTGGCATGCAACACTGCATTCTGAGCTAAGTATAGGTTATCAGCCACCTTTCCGAGGAGTGAGATATTACAATGTCGAGGCCCACAGGGCCGAGCCATTGCTGTATCTCTCCGAGGAATGTGGCTGATAACCTATTTATCACCCAATTTCACGATCTCAGTCCAACAACAATAGTATAGCACGCACACAACAAAGGATGAATCTTGCTGACGTTCTTTTCGACAAAGATGTCATTGTTGACAGCATTGTTATTCCTTGCTTAGCGAAGGGTTCTGTGTTAGTGTTTACTGACGTAACTCGAATCCGAAGTGCCCCATCACCGTTCATACCGCGGAAACTCAACGACGAGCAGCCCCTTCAGACAACTTCTCTTAATTTTTTTTAGGAGAAGTTGTTTGAAGGGGCTATTCGGCGTTGAGTTTCCGCGGCATGAACGTTGATGGGGCACGTCGGAATCGAGTTACAATACAGAAATAAAAGCAGAGAACCTTTGTTGACTAACTGGGTATTCGTTCGTTGTGCGATGATGGGTGCTTTCGGAATCTGGAACAGTTATGCGGTGAGGCAATAAACATGTAATTATAGGACGGAAAGCCAAATGGGATCGATTAGTGATAAATAAACGTATACTCAATGTGTAATAATTTTGGCTTAGGTTTAATTCAAGTTGAAAAGCTCCACATTTAATAAATAAATAAAAACGAATGAAAACCATGACAGACGTTTGTGTCAGAATGGCTAGCGTTAGGGTTTGTCATGTTTTTTGAAGGGGGGGGGGGGGGGCCGCCCGGAGGAGTGGACAACGGGAATTGGGTAGGGTGAGAGCCACCGACCCACCAATAAAAGTGTGCACTGTTAGACTGACGAGGAAAACAGAATCTATTCTAAATTTTAATCAAGGCTGCGACGTCGTTTGTAATTTTAAATCGTAAATAACCTTTATAGTTCAGTGTCATAACGTTTTCGTGCTACAAGAAAAATTAAATAAATAAAACAAAAGCATTTTTTCTTGCGTAACCAAAACTAGCTTTTTAAGGTGCTGTTCTTATTTTAATTGAGGCTGTAAAGTCCTTTTTAACATCTGGAGCAAGCATGACGTTTTTTTAATTCATAAGCAGGTGCGATATCCAGGCGTGATATCCATGAGCAGGTGTGATATCCGATATCACTCCTCCTTTTGCATCTCAGTCCTAAACCATTATTGCAATATCGTCGTGTTCTATTGTTAACGGAGGACTGAGATCGTGAAATTGGGTGATAATGAACTGTAACACTGTATCTTAATTACATAACACTTTATGTATTGGACATTAATCACCGAGATACTAATTACACACTGAAAACAAAATGAGCAACGTCATTTGTGCTAGTCAGCCTACTTTCGACTCCAGTTTTTTTCTGCGAAAGGAAAGTGATGTTTTTTTTTTATATTTCTTCATTTTTCTTAAACAAATCCACAGTCCCTTTTATGTTTTTGTAGCAGTGTTTACCATCATATTTGCTATAGCTGTAACTCGCAGGTATTTATATTTTTGCCAGTCAGGCGATCAAGAAAACAAGAGAGTTACAGGAACAAGCATAAACTAAAAACCCGATACCTTATGAAGAAAATATGTAACCAAACTCAAGTCATTTCTTTAAAAATGTATTTCTTTAATCGTTCAATAATAAGTGTTACAAAGTCTTCCGCTTGTGTTTTCAAAGACTTAAAATTAAATAAAAAATGAGAAAGAAAAACTAGGGACAATAGGAAAAAATAGGAAAGGGAATATTGATAAAAAAAAAAAGTAGGAAAAAGAGGAAACGAAAAGAGGATTGCCAAAAAACAGGACGGAAAAAGTAGGAAAACTATAATTGATAACAAAAAAGTAGAAAAGTAGGATTGATTAAAAAAATAGGAAAAGTGGATTGATAAATAAGTAAGAAAGGTAGGATTGACTAAAAAAAAGCAGGAAAGGTTGGATTAATAAAAAAGTAGGAAAAGTAGGAAAAGCAGGATTGATATTAAGTAGGAAAGTAGGATTGATAAAAATAGGAAAAGTAAAAATGATTAAAACTAAGAAAAGTAGGATTGATTAATAAGTTAGAAGAGTAGGAAAAGAAGGATTGATAAAAAGTAGGAAAGTAGGATTGATAAGAAATAGGAAAAGTAAAATTGATTGAAAACTGAGAATAGTAGGAAAGTAGGATTGATTAAAAAATAGGAAGAGTAAGTAGCACAGATAAAAAAGTAGGAATCACAGGATTATAAAAAAAAAATGAGAAAACTAGAATTGATAAAAAAATTAGGAAAACATAGGAAAAGGAGGATAGATAGGAAATGGATTGATAAAAAAGTAGGCAAAAGCATAAAGGCATTGATTAAAAGTAAGAAAGTGGAAAAATAAGGAAAAGTAGGTTTGATTAAAAAATAGGAAATTAGGATTGATGAAAAAAAGTACGTAAAGCATGACTGATAAAAAGTAGTTCAAGTAGAACTGATTAAAAATGTAGAAAAAAGTAGAATAAGATTAATTAAAACGTACGTATAGGAAACATATAAAAGTAGGAAAAAATAGGGAAAACATAAAAGTAAGATTGATACAAAAAAGTAGGATTAATATAACAAAACAAAAAGCAGATAAACTTGGATTGGCCAAAAAGTAGAAAAAAATGGAAAGTAGGATTGCTAAAAAAAAAATTAGGAGCAGTAGAAAACCTAGGAAACAGTATGATTGATTAAAAAAAAATAAGAAAAATGATAAAAAGTAGGATGATAAAAAATGTAGGAAAACAGGAAAAACTATGAAAAGTAGGCTAGATTTAAAGCATGGGAAAAAAGAAGAAAAAGTACGAAAAGTAGGATTGATTAAAAAAGCAGGAAAAACAGGAAAAAGTAGGTTTGGGTAAAAATAATCATATCAAAAACCAAAACTGGTTAAAGGGGCCACCAAGTTCCAAATGGTTCGGCCCTTCAAAGGAGTGATACCAACACACCAAAACATTCCCAAAGTTAATTGCACCGCTTAATAGTTCGAAGGTTAAATGAAAACTAGAACATTCCTACTTTCGGTAGCAATGTTCAAGTTTTCATTTAACGTCCAAAGTATTATTCGGTGCGATTAAGTTGGGGAATGTTTTGGTGTGTTGATATCACTCCTATAGGCCAAACCATTCTCAACTTAGTCACCTCTTTATAGGTTTTTGGTTTGGTTTTAATTTTGTTGTAATTTGTTTTATTTAGTTAATTTGGTGTGTTGATATCACTCCTTTGAAGGGCCGAACCACTCTCAACTTGGTGGTCTCTTTACCAGTTTTTGACTTTGTTATTACAGTTGGTTTTAATTTTCGTGAATTGGACGCGAACTAGTGTGTGTCTAGACACGCACGTCAGTATAGACGTACTCATTGTCCGAACTTTGGCCGTCCAATGAGAGACGATGCCGACAATACTAACAATGGTTATAACAATATATTCGTACTTAGGGGCCCTCCCACGCTATTCCCATTACGCCCCCAGGCTCCAAACCATAAAAGGTACGCAGTTTGTATTGTACTGCAGCCATTCGTCCATTTCATAGCTGGAAGCCTTCCCGTTATCTCGGTATCGATGAATAATCACTCTACGGAAATTAACATGGGGATGAGCGGACTAGAATTAGCTAACTAGCTAGTAACTAGTAACACATTTACAACGTTATTGAGGGTCAGATTTTCCATTGCAAGCAGCATAGCTGGCATTCCTACACGAGTTAATTTTTATTAGAGTCATAACGAACGATGTTTTCCTAGAGTTAATTTTTGTCAGGTGGGTCATTGCTCAGGATTTCAACACAATTTAAGCTTTTGTACCGCATTATTATTTTTCCCCAATTACCTGAAATGTGCCCAACTATGCTTCAAGATATAAGACACTGACGCAATGGCGTCGCGCTACAATTGTTTACAACCTGGACAATTGAATTTGATGTTTGTTGCCTAACTTGGCGCGACACACTAGTGTGTGTCTAGAATGTTTTCTTGTGTTACTGTGGTTAATAAGAGTTTGTAAGTTGTCTTGTCACAAATTTCAGCAGTCAGGGTACCGAGGCGCATTTAGAAAACCTCTTAACATCCCGCCTACATTTGTTAACCAACTTCAAGTCATTTTAAGGGAACAGAGGCCCTGGTGAAGGTCTGTATGTTGCCTGGTGAAGGTAACATGCCGCACAAACGCAGTGGCAAATCCTGGAGGGGGGTCTGCAATGGCACATGAATTATTTATTAAGACACACGCTAGTGCGTTGCTCGCCAAATGTATTATATGAGCAACCACTGGACACTTGTGTGTTTCAGCTTTGGCAGTTTGGCTGTTTCCAGGTGTCAGAGGAAAATAACAATGCGACAGAAAAGGATGAAACTTTGTGTGAGGGATCAAGAGACTTTGGTTATCCAGACAACATAAAAGCCACTATCAATGGCACAGCTTGATGTTTTCTTGTTGAAAAAAAAGGTGTGAACTGTGAATAACGTTGAAATGTGCCCAATTACTAGCTAACTACACAAAAAAAACTCTTCCCTCAAGTGCATAAAGCTGAAATTTTCCAGATCGCTGTAGTTTAACCGTGGACATGCTTTTGCTGGCTTGGGGTTTAGGGAAAGGTAATTTCAAAGTTACCAATCAATCTCAATAGGCTACTATTTAAGGGCAGAGTTAACAGCTTTTTGCTTCAATAATATAACACTGAACAAGACATCTGTGTAGTATTTATACTGCTAGAGTTTGAAATTAGTCTGTCGACAAGCCTTCACACGTGCCCTGCCTACCCTGCTGCCATTGCAACCAACATGACAACGTTACAATTATGCCCCAAAGGCCTTGACTTCCGCTAGCAGCAGCGCGTACCACTGATATGTGAGGCAATCTAGATTGCGCTTGGGGCGTCTGGCACGGTGCGGCGTTACAAGCATGCAGCATGACAGCAGCTCGAATAAAGAATTGTTACTTTTCCAATTGCTAAATAATAGAGTTTGATGGACGTCTCGACTAAACTAAAACACACGTAAACGTACTAATTGAACCCTACTAAAAGACTAAATAAAAAGAATTTTCGACTTTTTATATCTTAATCGCCAAGAAAGTAAAAAAGATAAGGAATTTATCAATAGAGGGATCCAAATCTTGTGATACATCCCTAAACAAATACTAGTTAAGGATTCCCGTCAAGCTCTTCGGCCGTTTGCAGTTGTGATGTCAAATATCAAGTCACTCCTCAAACTCAAGACTTCAAACGTAACATGACAATTTGTAAATTGTGCTATAAGCAATTTTCAAGTCTTTCATTTAAGCTTTGAACTGTGACTCGGTGTCGGTGGGATTAACTTGGTGAAAGAGCTTGGGGTTTGATATATCACGACTTCAAACGGCCAAACAACGTGGCTGGAATCCTTAACAAGTTTTCTTTGGGGGAAGATTACAAACGGGGGCGGTCTTAAACTGACCTTACATAATTTGGAGAAACCAAAAGCTTATAAGAACATAAAAATCCAACCCCAAATCCAAATAATAAAAAAAAAAAAACATCTTAAGACTTAATAGCTGGAAGGGGGGAATCCCCAGATTCAAGCAGGGATCACCTAGTGGAGTTTTTCCTTATGCCCAGAACCTGAAGCAAAATAGATATCAAAAGGCATTCGGCATTTCTGACATTTCCTGGTTTGTGCATGTCGTCACGTAGACAATATATATTACACAACATACTTTTAAATATATGCAGTTATCACATTGCATAATTTCTCTAACCACAGTATTATTGCAGAAACAGTTATTGTTAGCCCCTTTAAAGCCGAGTACAACAGCACAAACCGTTAGTCTCCAACACGGTTTAGGAGATATAGCAGTTTGAGTAAATTTGCTTTAAGCGTACCTGCGATTTACAATTATACACTACAATACGTGCACGGAAAAAAACCTATGGGAAAAAGCCTGAAAAAAAGTAGATATGGAGGAAAAAGTTAAAGAAAAATAAACCAAAATTGTTTTGTTGTTTTTGTTATAAGTCGTCGGGTTAAGTTAGTTGCCTTGGCACGTAAAAGTTACCAGGAGATATACCGTTTCTGTGGCTGTTTTCCCTCCTAGGTTGTTTTTTCCAGGCATTTTTTTTGTACCTTTTTCCCTTGATTTTTACAATAGCCTAATAGGGCTAATTGAAAACCATAACATACAGCATTTTACACAAAATAGAGAAAATTTGAAATTAATACGAATTGGAACCATTTCAACCAATAACCTAAAAACCTAATGGTGGTTTAAATAACATGAATTTTTAAACCATAATATCTTGCCTTTTATCATGTAGGATACCATATTTGTCCTTTTAAACAAAATTAAATTTAGAAATGCATGCAAAATAATTAGCTTCACACAGTTCTGCCACAATGCCATCTAATGGCAATAAATTCTATCAAAAATGGGACAAAGGGAATCTTTAATACTACACTAGCCTATGGCTACAAACAAAATAAATTCACAGGTACTGGTAATCATAAGTGTATAAAGGAAGTTGCTGTGGGTAGGCTGCTTTTATATTTTATTTTTTTGTTGCCCAATTTTATTTTTTTGTTGACGTGGTGTGCCAATTTTATTTTTCAGCTTTTTTTTTGTAAAACAAAAGTCTTCAATTTTAAAATCATTTCGAATGAAAAATAGAAATTAATTCATGTGCTTTGTATTATTTTAAACAAGTTACACAACATGAAACAGTCATGAGCCTACACATATCCCTTTCTTACGCAGTTCGGCATTGCCCCTCCTAAGTTTTAACCAGACACTTAAGATTAGTTTTGCTGGATAACCAAATAAAAACGAAAGTTTTTGCGATTTGACGCGAGCACAAATTTCTTTTTGTCATTTAAAGAACAATAAAAAAGGGTAGACGCAGTCCTGCCCTAAATTATTGACACAAGCTCTTATGAGAACCAAAGAATTTATTTTTCGTGGCTTAAAACCTCTTGTTGTACTGTACGGTTTAAAAATGCCAATAACTGGAAAACAGAAGCATAAATCCCCCTACACAGTCTTTAAGCTACAATTTTGTCTATTCTACTGGTTAAATATTTCCACCAAAAATAAAATACTTCCTCCATTCTTTTATAGGGAGGGATGAACACGCAACAAAACGTATCCTTAATTCGTTATACGGAGGGACTGACAAGCAGCGGAAATTAGGTCATGGCGAAAGTGTTGCGCTACCTGAATCTTGGGAGAAAAGGAGTAGGCTGGATTTGGCCTACTTTCCCCAACGTAATGCTAGGTTGACATTTTCTGTCATGAGACTAAAAACAACACTACCCGTATAGGCTAGGCCACTTAAAGGTTCCTGCGGCCCTAGGCTAACGAAAGAAAAATAAATGAACTTACCATTTTCGTATATCAATTCCAACTTATCCACAGAATTCAAGGAAAATAACTTGTACCCAGTCTTAGTCCCAACTGCTAAGGACCTACAAAACAAAGAAACAACTATTAAGCCACCAAAATACTGTCTACTTTCGTTTTATTAGTTTCTATCTAATTTAATCTCCCTTCCTTCAAAAACTTTCACAAGGAAGAAACGTAGGATTGCATTCCGGGTTTGTAGGTTACACAGAATTAGTGTTAGGTGGTACCAGAAATTTGTCAGCCGGTGCCGGTACCGGTACCAAGCTTAGTACTCCGGTACTTACGAATGAGGTGGTATCTGGTATTATAGTGCTGTGTTGCTAACACCCGATTTTTTAAATAATAAAAAATTTTTAATTGAAAAATGGGTTTTGTTGTTATAGTTTTACGAAAAAATTGTATTGATTTTAGCTTAATGCACGTTTCACGACATATTTGATAAAAATAAAATCTTCTAAAATTTGTATTTAACATGCTATCCAAGCAGAAATGCAAATATAAATTACAAACACAAACGTCAAGTGTGCCGTAAAAAAGGTTATATGACTGAAGTTACACTTTACTTGTTAAAAATGGACGATTTTTAATTTATTTAATAAAATGTACAATTCAGAGAATTGCACATGTTGCTAAACAGATGCGATGTTCTCAATTGTACATTTGATTATTTAAATTAAAAATCATCAATTTTTATCCGTGTACATTTTAACAAGTATAGTTAAACTTCAACCATATAAGGCTTTTTTATGGCATACTTGACGTTTTTGTTTGTAATTAATGTACTTTTTTTATGGCATACAGTAATTTATATCAAACACAATTCCATGGCTCCCAGCCAACTTCAATGGATAAAAAATAGGAAATATAGGAATTTTTTGTTAAAAAATAGGAGCTTTATAGGAAAATAAAACAAAATTTATAGAAGGTTTATAGGAATTATTAGCCTGGATGCAGTGAGAGAGGATCGCATTGTATTGCAGGACAACAATATTTTTGGTTGTCCTACAATACAATAAGATAAAAATTATTGTTAATAGAACTACTGGAGGAAATAAGATAAAAATTCACTTTTGAATGCACAACACGGTCGGTACATACTAGAATTGGCAGTGTTTGGCCGCTTGACCAATTCACGTTTAATTTTCACACCATGCTGCAGTGACACGGAAAGGGAAGATGCATGTTCTTTTTTTAGGATATAAATAATTAGTGTGGCAAGGAAACACACCACAAACGAGTCAATGTTTCAGTTCGGAACAGAAGAATATAGGAAATATAGAAGAATTTCACTATTTATAGGCACTTTATAGGAGGACAGAGACCCATTTCAGTCAATGCCTTGTGACAGGAAGTAATTTTTTTTTCCATTTCCAAAGGTGTGAACATGCATACATGCAAGTGATTGTTGCTAGCGTGCATGCAGTAACAGTTCTTGTCCACTTTGAAACAATTCAGCTCAGCTCTGAAAGCCTGCATCTATGAAATAAATACGCCATTCTATCGTTTCTAGCTGCCAAGGCCTAAAAATTAACAACGTAGCTTAGTTTGGTTTAAAACTACATACGTTTTTAAACTGAAACACGGATTCTTTCATTCATTCATTTATTTCCCAGAAGCCCCTAAACCGTAGGCTCCTAAGAACAAATGCTAAAAATAACCAATCCAAACCAACGAAATCAACACAAACACAAACCACAACCACATGAATGATTCCTTCATTTTACCCATCAATAACGCCCATTTGAGGAATATCAAGACCAAAAATAACAATGGTTAAACAATGCCTTACCAATTGTTGAACATAACCGGTTTTTTGTATACACGCTAAAACAGGTTAATATGTTCAACAATTGCTAAAGCATTGTTTATCCATTGTTGGCTACAAAAGGCGGCATAACTCAGCATTGTTTTGTTGCCATTATGCCCATCTTTGTTGTACTTTTGGTTCGAGGCATTGTTGCAATAAAGGTCAGTGTTAGCGCATTGTTGCCGAACCACCCTTCGCTGGTGTGGATAAATACTTTATAGAAAACCAAGGCCGAGAGAGGTTGCTTAGCTTTGCTCACATTCGGTTCACGTTTGCTCTTCGTGTTTGTAATTTTCGTCTACCTCTGTTTTGTCAAATGGAAAAATATATATATATTTCCGCCACGGATAATTGCGTTGCCAAAACTAAGGCCGAGTGAGGTTGCTGAGCTTGGCTGACATGAATGTTCGGTACTGCTGTCTGGTGGAGGATATTGGATAGGCGTAGTGTTGCGTAGTTATAATTTTTTGCATTACTCCCTCCCCGAGGTGGCCGGTGGTGCAAGTGGTTCTTGGTGGGCAAGTTGCATTGGATGGGAAGAGATTGGCACTACGTGGTGGCAAGGGGGGGGGGGGGGGTGGGTTGGCGGCCCGCCTGTGTAAGACAGAAGAGACCGGCGCAATGTGGCCGGGCCCGTATTTTTTTTTTTGGAGTGGGGGTGGGAGGGGGGGTTGCATTCCTCCTCCTACTTTAATCTGGTGGCGAAGAGATTGTATTGTAATGGTGGTGAAACGTTTTACGCGTAGTGACACTTAATTGTTATTAATTTGGCACAGTTATTTCCCCGCCCGCAGTTTATTGCCATTACCCAAAAAGACTGCTCAGAGCTGGGAGATCTGCAACCCATGATTGTTGGGGGAGGGGAGGACGGAGAACGCAAGTAGGGAAAAGAGGATGTGTGTGTGTGGGGTGACACAGGAGCTTTTGTGACCACACATTTGCTTCTCCCCAAACTTTCCTCGGGTTTACCACTAGTTGTTTTATAATGCCCTCGGATAATGCGCACGCACGTGCTTCGTTCAAATCAGCGTCGGACAGTACAGTGTGATGTAACTAGTATTTTTATTTTTTTGTCACCTGAAGAAGACAGCAGGAGATATATATTTTTTTTAGAATTTTTTCAAAGCTGTCGAAAATTTGTGAAAATTGTAAACTTGTTTTCGCTGTTTGAGAGGTGCGTAAATGATTTCGTCTGCTTTGGTCTGAGGCTTTCCATTTAGGCGAGAAAGGATGAAATGTTGATAAAAACACACACACACAAAAAAAAAACATTTGAAACTAGCAGATATCGTCAGATATACTTAAAAAAATACTGTAATAATAAAATATGTGCACTAGTAGGTTAGATATAGTACAGTCAAAAAAACTTGTTTGTAATAACCAGGAACGAGCCTGGCCCCATCCACCCCTGTGCTCGTGTCGATTGTTGCATGTCAAAAATCCCACTCTCGCTGTCAGTGGGGCAGCTGGTGGGTGGAAAAAAGGTCTGTAGAAAAGTTAAATAGAATAACTTAGGCACTGATAAATGTTGGCTTATAACTTCTAAATTGTTTATCAGATTCAACGTTAATTAAGTCTTAAAAGTTATTTTAAAAAATGAGATTATTGTTGGGCATTAAGTCTCAACTCTGCCTACCAAGTTATCTTGTACATGCGTTGCTCTAATAAAACGAAAAACCTAGTCAGAGGGCATCAACTCCAACTGGGACACAACATTTTGGGCGAAACCCGCCCTCTCAAAGGAGCGATATGAAACCAAAGCTGCGTGGAGGGTAAATATATAAGCGGCACACATTGGTCTACGTTAATTAATAAGGGCATTATTAATTGTTATAATCCGGGTATTCTATAGTGTTTACACTATGTATTTAATTTATCGCCCTATTCATTTACTTAACCTTGAACCTGACGAACAATTTAGAAGTTTAAAGCCAACATTTGTCAGTGCCCAAGTTATTCTATTTAATATTCCCCGAGCCTATTTTCCCGCAGACCTTTTTTCCGTATTTTTTCTCTACGGACCTTTTTTCCTCGATTCGGGCAGATGACCCAGAAGAATTAACGCCATAATCGGACAGGGCCATGTGTCAGTCTGCCAATGGCAGATATACCCTTGAGAATATTGTTAACATATTTTTAATATTAGCGTTTCTTTATTTTCTTTTCATATTGGTTGAGAAAGGTGAAAAAATACAACGATAAGGATGTAGCCTAAATTAAAACGTTATTATTGTAATAAATAGACAAAAATCGCTGTAAATAATATTAAACCATCAGAGAAAATTATACACTAGAAATAACGTAGTTCAGTAAGTCACCTTCATGCACTTACGTTTCGTCGGAGTGGCATGACCCGGATTCAAACCGCAGAGCAATTATTTGACAAGGGATGTTAAGTACTTTTGATTGTCTCTAATACATTATTGATTTTATTTATGTCTTTTTATTACTATTTTTACTTTCTTTCCTTTTTCTTTTGGTGAGGTGTCAGCGATTTTCAATCCTTCCCTATCCAGTCACATGTATGTGTGTGACAAAGTTACAAATTAACCAGCTACCCAGTTCGCCCCAAGATCATTTGCATAGTGACTTAACCGCTATGGCCACATCCTACACTGGCATAACTGAACTACATTATTTCTAGTGTATAATTTTTGCTGACGGCTTACTTCCAATTTTCCTTAATATTGTAAAACACATCACATCTCTCTCAACACAGACAGCAGCTTCGGTTAATTTTGCACGATATACACTATAGTATAGTGGACAAAGTGTCGCACCCAAAAAAACAGTTGATGGGAAAAATGCCTAGAAAAAAAGCAAGTGGGAAAAACCTGCAGAAAAAGAGCCAATGAAAAAAAAATTGCCGTATTTTGTTTTTCTGTGAAGCTATCCAATGAAAACAAATTTCAGGAACAATAATACGCACAATTTCAGAAAACAGAATACTATTAACAGTATTCCTTGCAAATTTTCGACACATTGGGGACGTCTGTCTTCATCAGTCTGTACTACAATCTTGAGACACCATTTGGAACGCAGCGTTCAAACGACGAAGAAAATGTAGAAAGTAGTTTCCAAGATTGTAGTAGAGCCTGATGAAAACAGACATCCCCAATCTGTCGAAAATTTGCAAGGAATACTGGTATTAGCATTCCGTTTTCTGAAATTGTGCGTGCTATTTTTCCTGAACTTTGTTTTCGTGAGATGAATCTTCAGAGTAAAAACCGCTTCGGTATTTTCAATGAACATATCCAAATGTTAAAAACGACCTCACCACACCTGCAGAAGCAGCTATCACCGTTAAGCAGCTGTTTGGCGACGCTGATCACATAACAGTTAAACCGGACATTTAAACCTAAAGGAAATGCACAATTATTGATTTAAATCTGGATTATTATTAATAAAAATCATTTGAGTGAAATCAAAGTGATTAATGTTAGTAAAAAAAACATTTGAAATCACTGACATCGTCTTTATTTACACTTTGTTCCACATTATGTTTTCAGAAAACTGACAGTATGACGCCACGTTTTCTTCTACTACGAATGCAAAAAAACCCGTAAACATCCCATTCGTAAACTATAATGGGACGTTATATAACTTTGTTGAGTCTACAAGTGTGATATCCACATGTTTTTGCACTCTTAGTGCAAGGAAACGAGACGTCATCCGGTAAGTTTTCTAAAGACATAATGTGGAACAAACCATAAATCAATCCATTCTGGTCTTAAGAGCTGCTCCTGAGTGCAAGCTGTATTTTAGTGCTTTTCCCTGCACTTCCTAATAATTTAATCCCCTTGCTTTACGTCTATGAAAACTACTATAGGCTTACAACATATCTTCACTTAAAATATGCATAGGAGAAATGCATAGCTTGTTTATTCATGGAGCATCTATTTTTAAAGTCAGGTGTGAAAAGTTATCAATATTTATAGAACAAACAGATTAATCTTCATACCATAACAGATTGTTATCTAAGGTGAATACACCAACGATCACAGGCCTACGCATATGTATTATTTTTAAATGTTAGACTGGTGTCGCATTTACTTTGCATCTGTGTAGGCACAGTTTGGGAAATGGATGCCCCCCCCCCCCCCCCCACATTATGCTAAGGACTATGTTGACACAAAATTTAAAAGAAACGCATGCAAGCTACGCCTATTTTGCTGCAATGTTTCATACCAAGGATTTCTGTTATGTTAATTTGACCTTTCTTTTCTGGTCTGTGAGGTACTCTTTCCGGGCCTTTTTTATTCTAGCCATAAACTGTTGCATTATTGAAGGAGAAAAGGGCATGTGGGATGTGGTTTCTAGGGATGGGTTGGTAGCCGAAACCGAAACAGGAGTTTTCGGTTTTTACTGAAAACCAAAACCCGAGTTGCAATTTGTATCGGTTTTCGTATGGTGTTCGAAAAATCAAAGATTGATAAATTGTTGCATTAAATTTTTAAATAATTATCACTTTCGGCATATAATGACAGCAATGCTCCTACCTCCTAGTATTAAAAAAAGAAAATAGTAGAGGGAAATGCTGCCACAGCCAAGGCCATGGTCAACGATGCTGCTGAAAGTGAAAGTTGGCGTGAGTTGAAAGCTAAACCACACGCCACTGCTGTTTGCCGTGACGCACATATCATGTGACTGGGCTCGTCCACTCGGACGGCCAAAGATACGCTAGTCTCATTCGTCAGTGGCTAACTCATGATGACATCATGGCAACAGCCGTGGCTCATGGTATAGTAATACTACTGAAACAAAAAAAAAGAAGAAAAAACTAGAAAAATGGGGTGGTGGGAAAGGCGGCAAAAACTGGTACCAAAACCGCGGTTTTGTGGGCCTGTAAACCAAAACGACGTCAAAAAATTAAACCGACCAATCCCTAATGGTCTCTCCAATTTCCCCATTTCATCAAATTTGGGATTCATGAACGTGGTGGGAAGGGAGGGGGATTAAAATGTCTGCTAGGGATGGGCGATATTTCGATATTATCGCGATATACAACATACGCGATAGTGTTATCGCAATGCTTTTCGTGTTTCGCGATTATCGCAGTTTCGACTCATTTCATCAGGTTTACATCGGAGCGCGACAGTGTCGTAATTTCGTTAAATATTGACCGATTTTGACGTTCAAATACACCATTTTAACCGTTTTTTCACCAGCTTTCCAATGGTGCAAACCACAAGTCTCTAGCTGCAACCATTCTGAAGTTAATTCTTATAAACCATCTAACTTACATTTTTAAACATATGTGGCCTCTAAATGGATAAGAAAAATTCCTGCTCACTGCCAATTTTAACAGGACCAATGTTAAAACATAAAGTGCTTGTCTGTTGAATAATCAATATCAAAATTTTGACACCTTAACAGGCCATGAATTGTGCAGAAAATGTTCAGATAACGTGCACTGTTTTTTTAGGGAAAGTATTTTTTCTGGGTGTGACTTAACTGCGAGTGCAGCTTATTTGCGAGAAAGTTTGATATTTCAAATACTTAAAATATTTGAAAGTGCTTAATTATTTTGAATAAATAAGAGTAAATTTTTTGTAAATAATTTTCTATTAATACTACATTAGCTAGGCTTATTATGTACATACATTCAGCCCTAGTCGTAGTTGTACTAGGCCTAAACGTATATAGTTAGTAGGCTTACTGTAGGAATAATGCTGTTATGACCGACTGGTCAACTTCAGACAGCTTTCCCTACATGTTGAGAAATATCGCAATGATCGCAAATTTCGCATATCAAGGCATTGCAATAATCGCGTAGTCGAAGTTTGATTATCCCCCATCCCTAGTGTCTGCCTCTTTGGACCAGTTGGAGTTCAGCACACAAGAAATTTTCTGGTGTGAAATTAGGTGGCTATAAAACTTATGAACTGAAAAAGCATGCAATGTAGTGTGCACTTTTTTAAAATTAACAAACACGTTAGAGTCTTAGACATCACTCTTTAGTAGACTAAAGCAGTTGGGTCATAAAGCTCATTAAAAACAAAACATGTCAACAGTGAAAAAAGTGTTGTGCTCAATGACATATGTATCCAGAGTTTTATTTAAAACTTTTTTTTTTTATGTTTATGTTTTTTTTCCAGCAGATATCAAGAGTTTAAAGGTCTAAACTTTATTGAAATCGATCGCTAGACTATCAATGTTACTACTGTAGCCTACTGATAAACTTAGATTTCCAGGAATTCTCCAGGTGCAAAATGTATATACCAAAACATCGCAAGAAAAAAAGAACCTACGCCTTTCATACCACACAAAAATTATGACTGATTATGATGAGGAGGATATTGCCACAAATTATTGTTTTTTTTTTACCTTTATTCAGAAGATTAAAACCGAAACTTTGCCAATAAGTTTCTTTAAAACCTGGCTCACAGAACTATTGGCACAATCGACAAACTACAAAACAACTGCAAGTCTAGGCTAAAGCATTTTAGAAATAGTTTACTCAGGGAAACCAGGCAATGTAGCAATTCCGAGGTGGTGCACAACTAGTTCTAATGTCATGAAAGTGTACCAACACCAACCCTCTCGAATGTCAATCCAGTAGTGGTTGCCACTACGCCAGAAGACCTTAGAAAGCACTTATCATTTCAAATTTCTACTCGCCACATGAAATAAATCTTGCATGATACATGGTTTTTCTATTTACACATTTACGAAGTAGTACATATTTCTTTTAACTCCCATACTATCGCAGAAAAACTGTTGTGTATCCCTTATAAATTTGAGCACAATGCTGCAAACCGTTCGTCTCTAGCTTATATGGTTCCCGATATATCGTATTTGAGTGTCATTCTCTATTGCTAGTCACCGTTTTGGTGAGTATAGCTAAATTAATGTCGCCAACTGTAAATTTTCATTCGCCAATGACGAGTGGCGACCGATATTGGAGAGGGTTGACCAACACCGACTTCACTGGGAACTTGCGCACACATCGAGCTGCGCTTCCAGAACGTCAACATGTTCATTGTAGGCCCTTATGTCTCCGTTTCTAGCAAAGCAATGCGTCAAAATGGAGGTCCGTACCCACCTGTCTGCGCACGAATGCTTATCAGCTTACCGGCCGCTTTACCAGGGAAGCATAAAATTCTTGCCGGACAAAATTTCCCACAGATTTTTCCAGTTCTCTGAAATTTTTCACGGACCTCATTTGGGCGTTCTGGCATATCCAGCACCACTGCCTTTATTCCCACCTCACCTAGGTAAGAATAATGGAATTGCTCGAATAGAAAACTATATATATGCAGTGGATGAGGTGACGAATAATAACAAAGTGGGAGAGCAAGGGTATTATGGTATGGAAAGTTCTAGTGGCAGGAATCAGAAATTAAATCACAAGGCATAGATATTGCCCACTTATGTAAGATTAGCCACACAAGACTAAGATTGGCCATTGCCCCCAGCAAACATGCAAGTAAACAAGATTTGCGACATGGGTCACTCTTGCCACTAATCAAGTTTTGCGTGGCGTGTGTTGGTAAGCTAAGGCCTGCCTAATATTTATGTTCACTTTATCGTCAGAATTCTTAGCAACTTTTGAACATGTACAGCCACCATCTTTGCCACAATTGGTGCTCTGCATTGTGAATGGCTGATGGCTTTGACTCATCCATCAGATGCGCAAAAACGGTCATTTTAACTACTTTGTGTCCGCAGGCAACATTCAGCAGGTCCGCTGACGGTCGCGACGGACAATGCGCAGCGGTATGGCAGCAGTCTACATAATCTTAAAAAATCGGCATCTCCTTCTGACATTCATGTCTTGAATTTATTATACCTACATCTGTGACGGAGACTGAATCTCAACGAGGGGTAGGCCTAGTAACCCAACATCCTCGGAAACGAAGATTTACTTTTATCTGGCCGTAACATCAACTATACATAGTACATTCAAATGGACGGGATGACCACTACTGACGTCAGAAAAATCTGCTGAAACTTAAGTAAGCCTAAACAGGTTTTGCTACATTTACTGGAAGTGATCCCTAATGCCTAATTGAATTAATGCACGTGCATTGTAATTTTGCTTAATACATCAATTGGTGGTACTAGCAATCTCATGACAGTCTCGCCGATTCACGGGTAAGACCATCATGGTGTCTCAAGGGCTAATCCAGAATGAACTCCAGTAGGGGGAAGCAGTCCTTTTTACACGTTTGTACAGGGTGGTCTTAAAAAACTGATAACCCAAGATTTTCTACGACCAACTTTTCTAGTTAGCACCCCTCAGCACCAGGAGAGGACAGAAATCGTTAGATTATATCATTAGATTTGATTTCTGTCTTCTCCTGGTTCTGAAGGGTGCTAACTAGAAAAGTTGGACCGTCGGTTTTTTGTGGACCACCCTGTATTAGGCTATGTGGCACTCAACAGATGCTTGCGTCTTTGGTAGGGATGGGTCGGTAACCGAAACCGAAACAGAATTTTCGGTTTTTACTGAAAACCGACACCGAAACAGATTTGGATTTTGTGCCGGTTTTTCGTACGGTGTTCGAAAATAAAAAAAAAATGATTTGTTGCTTTACATTTTTTAAAATAATTATCATTTTCTACATATAAATGACAGCAAAGCTCCTAGCTATTAAAACAAAAATGAGGAAAATGGTGCCACAGCTACACATACCCATGGTCTATTACGCTGCTGAAAGTGAAAGCAGGAGTAAGTTTGAAGCTAGTAATACAACTGTTGCAAGAAAAAAAATTAGGAAAATCCGGTTGGGGTGGATGGTGGCAAAAACCGATACTGAAACCGAGGTTTTTTGGGCGTGAAAACCGAAACCAGAACCGAAATCAAAAAAATGAAACCGACCCATCCCTAGTCTTTGGACAATATTTTCAAAATTTCATTTGGCTTGGAGACTGGAAAGGGCCTCAGTTAAGTAAGAATTTGTTCCTTTCAAAGAGGGTCTTTTCCATCATACAGTGGTGGAAGGTATGGGTTATGTCAGGTGTGGCCTAGGACCACCAGAACCTCAACCTAACAACATTTTTTTCCACCAATGCACACGCTTTAGCTGCTAGACATATACTTGACCAGCAGGAATTTACACTGTGGCACAGATCACGGAAAATTGTACAACCCAGGCAGCTTTGTGAGCTCTTTGGAGTCTTGACGACATTTATAATGAAGCTCACGGCGGGAAAAAAGGAACTTGTAAAATAAGGCCAACTTAAAAAGCAAAGAGGAGACCCTACGAACTGATGGTCACAGGATTAATAACAATTTGACAAATATAAAAGACTTATAGCTCGGGGACGTACACAGACGAGCGAATTTTTACAAGTAGCCTACATAGGTTCATTTCGGCAACGCAGGAAAAATGAAAAGTGGCCGTAATGTGCCAAAATCGGCATGTGCCCGGAGGACGATGCCAGAAGGACTGCACCGAAACATGGCAGCCCTCGGACCAACCCTGTGGCGCTGGTGACCGTAAAGACATTTTCCGTAGCATTACGAGTGTTACGGAAAATCGGTCAAACGATCGGGGTTCCTAAACCAGCCGTGTGATCATCATGAAACTGTGTCAGGCTAGCTCTCGTCCCCCCGCGCATTTCAAACCTATCCACAGGTCAGACTTGGATCTCGCATCCTTCTGACTCGCAGCCAAGGCCTTGCTGTACTTGTTAGTGTCTCTTTAATTTACTGGGGCCATTCATTCATAAACCTCACGTTTCATGTTTCGACTTTTTTTTTTCGTTCAAGCCAAGAACGTGTACGGTCTGGTAGTGATATGGTTACCAATTTAAAAATTTAATGATTTTTGAAAAACACTATTTTAGCCTCCATAGTGGAGCCAATTAAAGAACTGACCTTGCACTTTTTCGCATGGTCCAACGCCCCGTGTGAGAAAGCGCTGCGACTTACATCGCAGAAAATTCCGGGCGGTTGCAGAAAATAATAGCTGTCAATCTTATCTTTCGATATATGCGGAAACAACGATAATTTCGCTAAATATTGACCAATTTTGACGTTCAAATACACCATTTTAACCTTTTTTTCGCCAGCTTTTCAAAGGTGCAAACCACGAGTCACTAGCTCCTCCCATTCTGAAGTTATTTATAAAAACAAAAACATTTAACTTACATTTTTAAACAAACGTGGCTTGCAAATGCATAGGAAAAAACTGCAGCTCGCTGGTAATTTTAGGACTAATATCATAGATAGGAGGCGACACAACCTGTTTTTCGCGATGACTGGGCATGGAGGAAGGGGGGGGGGGATCTTTGAAAGTGAGGGCTGGGCACGTCTGATAGGTGAGTTTTTTGTGAAACTGAGTGGCCCTCCTACAGGATACAGGATTACAGCGAAATTTTAAAAATCAGTTTTAGTTGCCATGTACGGTGCTTATTTTTACAAGCATTTAAAAAAAATGTTAGGTCTACTGTGGATAAAGTAATGGGGGGAAACGTTATAGAAAGGTTTTTTAATGAATTTAATGCTTTACCATGCTTCAAAAAAAAAAGTAAAAATCGTTGCTTTAAAGGGGATGTTTCGTTGAAAAATTCTAACACCAGAAAAATTAACCCTGTAGAAAAATGTTTAGATTACAAAACTACGTCGCAGAAAGCTGTGGAACATTATAACACTGGGGTCCAACACCTTAACCACTAGGCTGCGTTTGCTCGCTTTGTTTGGGTTGTCCTTGCAAACTCCTATTCCCCGTTTGGACTTGGCCTACATTCCTTCATTCATCCCCCGGACATACGGGCTTGGAGCAAAAGGGTTAAGGAAGGGAACAGGATAACAGTACAATAACCTACATAGGCTGCATTGGTACCAGATATCAACAATCATTATTTTGTTAAAAAGTTTAAAAGCACAAATGAGGTGCCATATGGACTTTCTTAGTGACTAAGAGCTTATTATTAGTACGTGCCTCCAGGAAGTCCTTCTATTCACAGCTCAGGCAGGCTACCTGCCTACCTACCCTACGTAAACAACAAGGTCGCGCAATCAGCTGATCCGAGGAGCCTTCATCTTTGACTTTAAACCACGGAGGTAAACAAGGTCTTGCACACCAACTCTGATGCCCTAAATCCACAGCCGAAAACGGTAACCCAAAATATCAAAACTGGTGACGAAATAGCCTACAGGTTACATTCGAACTACATAAATGTAAATAAACAAAACAGTGGTCCCGTGAGCTAAAGAGTTAGGCTTAAAAATGAAGAATAGTTTCCACCAAATGCCACGGTCAAGTTACGATGTAAACATTACACTGCTTTTACGTACACGATCGCATTACGCATCAAACGGACACTTATTTCTGGCCAACAAAGCATCCAATTGCTAGTCATCAGTATCATCAGCTATCGCGCAACTGATTTCAGTCAGCAAAACCCAAATAAACAAGGCAACGCAATAAGTAGTTTGGTTGATTTACTTACGTGCAATCCTGATTGAAATTGACAAAGAACACACCACTTGAGGGATCCCCCCCTTGACTTGCGAGGTTCATTAGGCTTGATATGCCAGCCTTCACACCTTCGGTTAAAACGTCCACGTTCTCAACTAGTCTTTGCATACAAACACTGATGTTGACATGGCCTTCAAACAACCCTCATTGCTCCGGCTTTCTCTTTCCCTATCAGCTGAAAGTGCATCCAGCACACTGACGACAGCACACACAAGATTTCTTCCAAGCGCAGCTTCCTTTGCAGGATATGACGTCATAAACAGAGCGGCGTCGCCTGGAGAGTGGGTGTGGAAACGTAAATTAAGTCAAGGCCAGCTGAGGTATTATGTACGGCCTCACCATTGCGTGTTATTAAATATCGATCATGATTTTGAGTTAGTTTTCGCCGCCGAGTAAGAAAATCGTGATTGTAAGAACGAAGGGAACCAAATATATGAGATTTTTTCTTATGCAACCTTGGCTGACAGATGTCACCCCAAAGCCGACTTTGGGCCGCAATAGAAATGTCAAAAAAACTTTGACTAAAATGAAGTATAGATTGCTGATTTAGGTTGTGCCACCTCTTGACAAAAGTGGCGTACTTTTTAAGTGTCAAGCATTGACCCACAATTCGAACCTGGCGTCGCTAGTTGTTACTATTTTGAGGAGGATTCAACCAAGACAGCCGCGCGAGCAGCAAATAACTTTTTTTTTTTTTTTAGGACTACCCGGATCCTAGGTTAATATTGGTAGTATCAGGAGCCTATAGTTGTTTTCTATAAGCTCCTGGTAGTATTCACCTTATTTTTGTATTGCTCGTTGAATATGTAAGTGATGTAGGGTAGTAAATTATTTTTCTTGTTATTACTATTGTTCTTTTCCCCTCGAATTTTTCAGTTTTTCTTTTTGTACAAGATGTCCAGATTGTATTTATCCTGTATATATTTATTTATGTTTTTTTCCACGCAGCCAGACGGCAATGTGGAGCAAGTATTAATAAAGTAAAGTCTTTCATATCTCAGGCGTCATTCGGATCACTTTTTTGGACGGCGAGATTTCGATTGCCCGGACAAGTTTTTGCGTGTGGGTTTCTGATATTATGTAATTAGCCGCGGCGAGTGCGACAGCGCGAGGCATGAAATTTGGAAAAATACGGAAAATTGAAAATCATCATATTCTTAGGATCTGGTAGGTACGCGTAAAAAAAGTTATATGCAGGCGAGCAGCGCTGCCACATAACAGGGAATTTTTTTTCCTTTTTAGGGGAAAAATGCTCTTCAAAGGAGAAAAAATATTAATAGGGGAAATCTGTTTTATTGGCAAATTGCTCTTTTTTTTCTAGTGACTACGAACGTCTCTCAAGCCAGAACCACTTTCTTAAGACAACAACCCCAATACCCCAACGTAAACCCTAACCCTACCCCAACGTAAACCCTAACCACATCTTGCACAACCCCAATTACATTTTCGTTATAGACAGTGGCGTAACTAGTTGGGGGGGGGGGGTCAAAGGGGCAATTCGCCCCCTCTGTTAGATTTTGAAAGCTTATTCAGCAAATTGGTCAAGTCATTTTTTCCATAGCTGAAAAATTATTCAGTCAGATGGCTGCATTTTGAGGTCAAAGACTCAACTTTCATCTTAGCTAATTTATACTTCTACTGTCTCTCCCTTAAAGCACTAAAGTAACCAGGTAACAAATGGAGAAATACAAAAATCAGTAAAGATAAACAGTAAGAATTACTGACTCCATATTTTGCTTAAAATTCCCAACATTTCTAACAAAGTATCAGTGTTTAAAAAATAGGTATCTAGTATGAAAAACTGAAAGATTTTCATTACAAAATAGTTTTATGCGTATAATGCAGTCAGTAAAACTGGTTTTATAAACTTCAATGTTTCCAACGGCACTTTACAAGGATAGGAAATGCCGGAAAATAGCAAAAAATGCATCAGCTTCCGGGGCTCTTATTCGGTTCTCCCTCTTCACCATTCGACTAAATACCTAGTGTTGCCCCCACAGTACAAAACATTAGTTACGCCACTGGTTATGGAAGTTAGTTCTCGTCTGTTACTGGATTATTAGGGCTAAAATCACGAAAATAGTGGCAGTAGTAATTTTTACAGGTCCATTCGTCTCTTTCACTTCCAGCAGGAACCTCAGAATCAGGAGATCTAGTTCTAATAAGATAAGTAATAGTTTGAATTTTATTTTCAAAATCAAGAAGTGTTTAAAATTATTATTGTAACGAAGGGAACACGGGGAGAATAAAGGGAAATTATTATTGCACAGGAAAAATTTTGCTAGTCTGAAATTTCTTTGTTGCCTACGAAAATATCAGTACCTGTTTGGCATTCATTCCTCGAATGATGTGTTTTTCCTAGAGGTTTTCTAGTTGCTTTTAGCCACCAGCTCCGTACCCCAAACGCGCATACGCAAGCACACTCCTGCTATATAAACACCGAGACGCGAAAGGTTGGCATTATCTTTCCTCTCGATATCGTCAAGGAGGTGACTCAAGAGGGAAGGTAGGGTGGGTGAGGTACGTATATTTTCCTAGCCAACTGACAAATTTGCTGGCCCTTCCTGGGGAGAGGGGGAATTTATGTTTCTGATTGTCGCTGATAATATACATTACCTGTGAATTTTGGCATTCACAGTTAGACCTCGTCAAAGTTAGGTGGCAGACACTGACTTGATGGGTACCGTAGGGTTACGAACTGGTTCCCCCAAAAGTTAAACTTCGCATTTTATTCAGAAAAATTGATAAAACAACAAATTTGGATCACTTTCGTAAAATGTGGTGGCCCTGAAAAATCCCGTTTTTTAAAGGTGAGGGTCTTGTCTCTGCCTCTGACGTGCTGGGGGTTAATGACACATCTGGCTGTGAAGATGGGTCCCAGACGGTGTTGGCCATTGGCTTGTTTCGTCATCTCTCTGAGACGGAAGAGCTTCGCCATGATGCAACAGCTGTGAGGATCCTCTGGAACCAGAATGCTGTTGTGAACAGCCCATGATATGAAGATTACCCTCAGCTCATGTGCTGTCACCCTGATGTTGCAGTCTGTGCAGCTGATGTTCTTGGCTTCATACGCACTCAGAATAACGTCGTTGATCCAGGTTTCGATGGTGCCTGGCGAAGTTTTGCCGAAGTCTCTTTTGAATGGTATAAAAAGTTGATTTTTGCCCTTGTGCCACTCATTGTTGTCTGTTCTGTGGATGTAGTAGCGGAGCGCTCGCACCGGGCAGCAGAGAGGTTCTGGTTCGTTGCCAATGACAAAAGCAAATTATGGACACACAATTGTTGTTGTTGTTGTCTGGTTTTATATACATTTGCCAATGATGATGGCCAAAGCTGGAACGATGAGATACTGTATTGCTATATCTTCTAAATTTTGAAATAGTGCGTAACCAAGTGATTTATCTACAATGTCTCAAGTGTTTCAAAGTAAGTCGTTTGGCTTGGTTGGTTCACAAGGTTTACAAGGTTTTTACGGTTTTGGCACGTAAAGTTGTTTTTAGCGTTAATTAAACGGAGGTGAACTTGGGGCCGAAGATGCAAAATGCTGGATCAGCTGTTAAGGCTTGTACTTCCTTGCACCGTAGGCTAGTTGCAAGCGTTGTGAGAAAAACTGTCTTGCGAGGAAGTACATTCATGTGGCAGTTTTACATTGATTCGTAAGGTTCTTTCATGAGGAATTCCAAGACGATGGATAGGTCCCAGCCTGGAAAAACTCGTCAATTTTCCAGACAGGGTGGGGCATTCTAGCTCGAATGATTTGGTAAGGGACGAGATGCACAAGTCATCACGAAGATTAGTGCTGCCGGCTGCTCTAAAGGCCAAGTTGAGTGCTGAGCGGTAAACCAGAATCGTGGAGCCTTTCAGGCTTTCTGTGTAAAGGTCATTGAGGAACGTTATTAGTTCGGACACAGGGGGAATGACTGGATTTTGGCCAATGGCCATCGTAGATTTTGTTGGTCGAATCTCTAATGGCTTTGCTGGCATCGAGAGTTGCTTGTTCCTCATGTATTCCTGCCTCTTCGACGAGTTTAATGATACAGTACCTTCCTAAAGCACTGAACAGAGCGAACAGAACGCACGACTGTTACAGACAGTCTGGCTCCAAACTTGACGTCGCGCGTGCGCAGTGATGTTGCGTCAGTCGTTCAGTACCTTCTTAAACTACAACACAACTCAACAAGCTCAGCAGAGTATTCGATACGTCATACTTTCACCGCGACCAGACATGGCTAATGGATTTGACCAGGATTGGCTAATAGATGTGACCAGGCGACAGCAATGCCAAATTGCGAACATCTCAGGGAGGTGGTTTGCTGGGGTGGAGGTCTGAGCATGCGTGAAGTAACAGTTTTGCCGGAAACAGATTCATCACTGACAATCAATCAATCAAGCCGCATCAACACGATATTAGCATGGCATGAGCCAAACTGTCACCAACAGTGGTGCATAGGATTAGAGGCAGAAGTTTGAATGGAGGTAACGGTAGGTGCAGAGGCTTTACCAAGTGAAGGTCAAGGCATCCATCGCCCATGCCTGATCGTTGGGGACTGAGATGATGAATTGGGGAAGTCTGGTATTACGCCTAGTGTCGAAGAGGTCGATTATTGGGGTACCCCAAACACTGAAAAGATATTCGCTAATGGAATTTTTTAGGGTCCAATCCCCTGACGGAAGCTTTTGGCGAGACAGAAAATTTGCAATCGCATTCCTGTTGCTTGGGATGTGAAGCGGTAGTAAGATTGTATTGAGCTGGAGGCATAGCTTGAAGATTGACGAGGTTACTTCACGAAGTAGGCAGGACCTCGTTCCTTCCTCTTTTCATATATAGGCCACTACTATGGTGCTGTCTGCTCGTACTTGGGGCTACTTTTTCCTTGACAAGATGGTGAAAAGTGTTGCAGTGTTACAGATCGCTTTCAGTTTTAAGAAGTTTATGAGGTCCCAATCTTGGTCTGTCCATTGGCCCGATATTTTGTGGTAAGCTACGTGTGCCCCCAGCCTACCGGGGAGGCATTGATAAGGAGAAGAAGGTCTGGGTGGGGTTTGTGTAGTGGAACCGTTTGCGACAGGGTGTGGCAGTCTAACTACCATAGAAGGATTTCGAATGGAAAATTGTCATTTGTTGGTAGAGTTATGCTTGGCTGATCTGGAGACGTTCCCCACGTGTCGATGCAATAGTAGTCTGGTCATCCACCTCCCGTAAAGATCAAGATTTGCCACGAGTCCATTTTCCAGTCGAGTTCCTTGACGTAGTGCCGTGGTTTTTGATGAAAGGAACATGCTTGGGCTATGATGTCTTCTATCCTGTCTGGTGAGGCCATCATTGTAGCAGATTAGAGGTTAAACAAGACCCTAGGAAGGTGAATTCTGAATTCTTGGGTTAAGGCGGGTCTCGATTTTTTTTTGGTTTATGCCAAAGCCTAGTCGGCTGAAGAGGTTGATGGTGAAGCTTAGCTTCAGTTGAGGATGAGTTGTTCTGGGTTGTATAGGACCCAGTCGTCTGGATAAGTGCTTGCTGTAATCTGGTTTTGGTGAAGACAGGTCAGGACGGGTTTCGGAATGAGGGTGAAAATCCTGGTTCTACGTTTAGGCCGAATGGTAGGCACTGGAACTCTTAGTATCTGTTGTACATGAAGCAAAAGAGGTGATGGACTGACACATGCAGTGTAACGTAAAGGTATGCATCCGCCAGGTCTATGGAGATCGAGAGGGCCGTTCCAAAGACCATCTTGACTTCGCTGCAAAGGAATTCGCATTCATGGTAGGTGTCGATATTTTTGGGGTTAGTAGCGCCATCGCCGTATGGCCGAAAAAAAGCTTGATTCACGGCCGGGCCGTGGGGCAGGCGTTTCTGTGTCAAGAATTAAGGGCTCCCCTTTGCCGAGGAGGGAGCCACCGTTTCGAAGCAGGCAGGTGAAGAGTGTTGTGGACTGGCCCAGGAGGCTGCGTGGTTTGGCGTTCTTCTCGCGTAAGGCGAAGTCGAAGCCAGTCTTGAGGCCTCTTAATGACTGGGGCGTTGGCGGACTCTTGGGTTTATAGAGAAAACAGTCGGGAACAGTGACTTCTACTGTTTTAAGTAGTGATGCCAAGGGAATGGCCGGATCTTCGGCATTATTCTCCGGGAAGTGGATGTGTTTAGCAGGAGGCGTTTGCACGGCATGATCTTGTTGAGTAGCCGAGAGCGGTGCATTGGTGTTTACCGAAAGGGAGGCTTGTTTGCGTTTGCAAGGGACGACGTCGGGGGTGTGCGAAAGGCGTTTTCGGCTCTCGTGGCTTGTCGTGCATGCAACCCATTCACGTGTTGGCCCGGCATATGCATGATGTGAACGATGAGGGAGGCATCAGTGTTTTTTCGGTGTAGCGACGGAAAACGGAGTCAACAAGGACGTGAGCTTCACTGCGAGTGACGCTATGTTCTCTACGGGATGATTTGGAAGATAAATCCAATGGAGAGGTGTTGACTGAAAGACCAACTTGAGACGAGGCTTCCCGGAGTTTCTGTTTGGCTTCCCGAAAGCGTGATTTTAGCTTGTCTAAGGTCTTCTGTGACCGAAAGGTCGGAAGACTGGAGTACGTAGACCGTCTTGTAAAGCAGAGTCGTTGACGACATGCACGACCCGTTTAGTGCCAGCGCACAGCGGTCGTTGCGAACGGTCGGGACAGCAGGTGGACAGAGCACGGCATCCGAGGCGGGAGCGTTGACCAAAAGAGCAGTTTCCATCGTCGGAGATGACCGAAAGGGAGAATCCAAATCCCAAAATTCAGGCCGACAGGCGGGAGACGAGGTGACACGTAGGAACTTCTGGAGGAAAATGAATGCGGAGACCGACCACGCTTTCGCTTATATAGGGAGGCCTGCGCATGCGCAGAGGGTAATACAAGCAGGCATCTACAAGCAACTTAAAAACCTCCAGCGAGACATTAATTGAGGACAACAGGGTTCAGACAATTTTTTTTATTCTCAATTTCCCTGGCGTTTCCAGGTGCATCCGATGACAATTTCCAGGTGTTTACAAGATATTTAGTAACGAAAATAGGGAGTAGCTGAAGTTTTTACTAATACTTGTACGAAAAAAAATCCAACATCCCCGACAACAGCTGTTTAGAAACTAGTCCAGACGGGACTAAATGCATTTTCATCACAGATTTGGTTTATTAAAGTTATATCTAAAATACTTGAGCATATTTAAGCACAAATTAAAATTTCTTTATTGCCAAAATAATTTAACCTGATAATTTCAGCATTACATTCCTCGAATGTGATGTTCCCCTGGAGGTTTCTTCCGGTGCGCAGACACCTGCTTTCATATTCCACTGCGCATGTGCAGCGCAGTCCAACCTTATAAAAGCGAGAGTGTGGACGCTTTCAGCATTTAATTTTCCTCCAGAGGTGTCTCCACGCCACCTCGCGCTGAAGTTCCCCGCCTTTCGCACGGAATTTGGATTACCGAAGATGGCCGCCGCTGCTGACGCTCCCGCCTCATCTGCTCTCCCTCGTGCTCTTTGCTCCCTTCGCTCTTGGCGACCGCTGGATCTCCGCTCTCGACCTCGCCGCCGCAGAGCCGATCACCCCTGCGCTTTTCACTGACGCTCCCTTCGGCCATGAGAACGCCCTTTCAGAGTCTCCCCTTCAAGCCGGCCAACGCACCTCACCTGCCGTACCCATGGATCTCTCTTCCCTTCGTCATAACTTACAACTTTCGAAGGATAACTATCGTGAAACTAAGAAATCTCCGTCGAGCCACAGCTCTTTCACCTGCCCGGAACTCTCCCTTAGACCTCTCGTCAAACTCTTCACGCCTAGGCCGTAGTGTCACACGTAGCGAAGTACATGACATCGTCCTTAACGCCGTCCGCACGATGAAAGACAACCCGATACCGCTGACTTTGTCTACCCGTCACGCCCGTACTCCAGATTGGGTCGCCTCCACTTCGAGCCATGAAAGCCATAAACGATGCGCTCCTTCCCCTTCGGGTGTTTTAAAGAAACGAAGGACCTCCCTTCCGCCCGCTACTCAAGGCCCTTCGCTGCCTGTACTGCCCTCAACGTCGGCTGCTCAGACAATCCCTTCGTCCGCCACACTTCCTACGCCTGAAAGACTTATCCATTTTCCGGACGACTCGGCGGATGATCCGACTTAGCCCTTCGCTGCGCTTCTCAGGACAGTCAAAGAAACGGTTCCGGATTGTTTTCTTTTTAAACCATCACAATCTGCGGACGCACCTGTCATTAATTCAGACTTAAAGACAGGATTCGGCTTTGCCCTTCGGGACAAAAATGACAAACCACGTAACCTTCTCGGCCAATCAACAACCCTTCTGACTTGCCCCCTTCGCAACGAAGGCTCCCTCCTCAGCAAGGGTGACCCACTCATTCTAGATAAAGAACCACCAGCTCCACGTCCAGGCTGTGAAAACAGCTTCTTTCGTCCCTTCGGCGATGGCGCCGCAAAGCCACACAATTTTGACACTTATTCCGAATGAGAGTTCCTGTGCGGCGAAATCAAGATGGACTTCGGCTCTTCTCTCTCCATCCCCAAGAAGGCTGAAATCCCAACTTTTATTATTTTTGACAACGACAAATGTCTCCGACTAAGCCTACGGGCGGCCTCCCAGGCTTGACGTCCTCAACACTGCGGTCAACGCCCTGTGTGAGAAACTCTGCCGATTCAAGCCCGGAAGAGATACGTAATCTTTCATCTCTAATTTCACAGCTCTTTCAGAAGGCAAGCTCGCAACTTACCACTCCTTAAACTGGGCAACCAGGGCCCTAATCAACAACACCCTACTCCTTCGAGAAATAGCCCTTTCGTCCGCTAACAACCTCAACGTCTCCACCCGTCACCGTCTCCGTAACCAACCGATTCATGAAACAGACACCTTATTCCGTGGTCTCATCCCGACTCTGGCCCCACACTTGGACATAACAAGGAAACCAAAACCGCAAAAACGAAAGTCATTCATCCAATCACCCTTTTCAGAAAAAACACAGGCCAATCCCCGCCCTTCGGACGATTGGAACACGGTCACAACGACAGCACCACCGGCTCGCACGAATGAGAACACGTCCTTCCCGAGAAACCAACAGCCCTTTAGGTTCGACTCCTCTCGCTCCCGCTCCGGCCTGAGGAACCAACAGAAGTGAGCCGCAACTTACGATCGTAGAAGCCGCCACTCCTCACCAAGGGGCAGGAGTTCCTTTCGCAAAAATCAACAATGAGGCCTCCCGCCTTCCAGTCGGCGCAAAACTCCGCCATTTCTTCCTGGCCTAGCAAGATTTAACCCACAACTCGGAGGTCCTTTCGATCATCAAAAATGGCTTTCGACCAACACTCCTAGTTCAACCTCCGCTAAAATTCTCCCCACTGTGGAAGTTTTCCCCTCCCACCACAGAATCCCTTTCGTTCGAAGTCTCGGAACTCCTTCGCAAAAATGCAATCAAAGAATGCTACAAACCAGGTCCGGGGTTTTACAGCTCCATTTTCACCCGACCGAAGAAGTCAGGAGGCGCCCGTCTAATCTTCAATATGAAACCTGTCAACAAGTAAATTTACAACGATCACTTCAAGATGGAAACTCTCGAGTCCATTCACCTTTCCTTCAAACAGGACGACTAGACAATCTCAATAGACCTGGAAGATGCCACCTTCACGTCCCCCTTCATCCGGCAATCACCCATCTTTTCCGCTTCATTTACGACTGAAGGGTCTACAAATTCCACTGCCTTCCTTTCAGACTGAATGCCGCACCCAGAATCTTCACAATGATATTAAAACCAATCTTGGCAAATCTCCACCAACACCAAATCGAAGCCAGCGCATACCTAGACGACTGGGCCCTCAACAACCCGGACCGCCACACTCTGGAACTCAACAGAGACAAGACCCTCTCCCTGCTAAACCATCTGGGCTTCGGAGTGAACTACGCAAAGTCACGCCTTTCACCCGCACAAACATTCACGTTCCTCCGCGCCTTTTTCGATCTACTATCGGCAAAGGTCTCGTCCTCACCAGACCTCGAGGACCTCCTTCAACATACCCGTCTCTTCCGCAACCAAGCCAACTTTACTCCCAGGGAATTAACTCCCTCATAGGAAAAATAGACGCAATGGCGAACCTCGTTCCCTACGGCCGATGGATGGTCAGGCCTTTTCACCACCACCGGATAGACAACTGGTCCATCAACCAGAAACACCCCGACAGGCCAGGACCGTTCAACGATTTCCTCTTTGAAAATCTCCTATAGTGGTCTGATGTCACGAACCTCTCAAAAGACACTTCCCCTCCACGAACCACCCCCTGATCTACTCATCTTCACAGATGCATCCAAAACCGGTTGGGGCGCACACCTAAACAACCTGGAAGTTTCGGGTCTCTGACCAACATCCTGCAAAGACCACATCAACATTCTGGAGCTCCGAGCAATCCCGCTAGCCCTTCGTCACTTCCTCTCGCTAATCCAAAACAAGGTGATCCAGGTCCAAGCCGACAACACAACAGCCCAGGCTTACATCAGAAAGGAAGGTGGAACAAAATCAAGATCCCTTCACACCATAATTTCCGAAATTTTCAACCTTTGCATTCCAAACAACATCACCCTACTGCCACTTCACATTCCAGGCAACAGAAATGAGATTGCCGACTCTCTCTCACGCCGGAATCCACTGACGGGCGAATGGTGCCTCAAGAAATCCATTTGCGAATCTCTCTTCAGCATCTGGGGTACTCCGATGGTGGACCTATTCGCTACAAAGCACAATGCCAGACTTCCCCTCTACATCAGCCCGATTCCGGACGAAGGAACAATAAATAGCTATAGACGCCCAGACGTTTCCATGGCACAACCCGTTTGCCGTACCTCTTCCCCCCGTTCAAGCTACTTCAAGTCCTTCAAAAAATAGAAGGAAGCCAGGGCCTATTTCTACTCATAGCCCCCCTCTGGCCATCAACAGCATGGTTTCATCTCCTGCTAGACCTTGTAGCCCTTCTACCAGATATTCTGTCACAACAGAAAGGATTAAAACTACACCCGAAGCTTGCAAACCTCAACTTACACTGGTGGCTACTATCGTCAAACTCCTCAAGAAGGCTGGAATTCATCAGGAGGAAGCCAATCGTATCGCCTCAAAAGCAACAAGAGACTCCACCAACCGCATATACAACATCCACTGGTCAAAATGGATTTGTTGGTGTATCAAAAAACGCATTAATCCAATCGACCCCCTTTGCCCGACCTCCTCAAATTCTTCTTTGACTTATTTAACATCGACAAACTAAAGGGCTTCACGATCCTGGTCTACCGCTCCAAATGGTTTAACTCAGTCTTCAAAGCAGCAAACAAAACCAAATTACTAGACGATTACCGCATCTCAGCATTACAGTACTTCGATCCTTTGAAACCGAACGTCCAACAACCAGACGGACCGTAACCGATTGGGACCTTTCCCTCGTCTTACAATCCTTGTTGAATGAACCATACGAACCAATGTAGGACAGCTCACTTCATCTCATGACCCGGAAAACTGTTTTCCTTGTAACCCTAGCAGCCAGTCTTCGATGTTCAGAAATCCAAGCCCTTTCAGCAGACCCAGCCTACTTCATCTTCGGTCCAAACTTCTCAGTAACACTGCACCCAAGAACATCTTTCAGAGCAAAACTCAAAGACCCTCCGAACCATCAAAACCGATCACGTTTCCAGCCCTATCCAACATTGTAGGCAACAAACCGGATCGTCTCCTCTGTCCAATTCGAGCACTACGCTTTTACTTAGCCCGCACACAACATGAGGACATCCGCAAAGACAGAAATCAACATTTCCTCCCAGTTGACCCACAAACCGGTGAAACTTCGGCCGCAATGATATCCCGTTGGATCAGAAAAACTATCGAAGCAGCCTACGACAAACTAGACAAGAGCAAGAGAAAGAATAACGGCACATGAAGTTAGAGCGATCTGCACATCATGGGCCCACCACAATGCCACCCCAATCGAAGAAATCCTGGCAGCAGCATCCTGGCACCACCAATCAACCTTCACCTCCTACTAGCATAGCAAGGGAAGAAACGGGACTACACCGGCTGGGACCAATCGTCGCAGCCAGAACCGTGGTCAAGCCCCCGTAAGCACTCAGAACAAAGCAGAAGCAAGCAATCCATGAAGGAAGCAAGCCATCGAGAACGAAGAAAGACCTATAAACAACGGTCCTTTTCAGGACCACCAATCCCTACGAAAAGAGATCCAAATTCCTGTTTCCACACTGTTCTGAATAAAGTGCAATTTTTCTCTTCCAGAAAAAAATTGGCGGCTAAGCCTGCTTGCATCCTGGGGCGCCCGCCACCAATTTTGACGAGGTCAACTGATAATGCTAAAATTATCAGGTTAACCCTTTTAGGCCTAGGCGATGATATGTCGTTGCAATTCCACTGCGAAAAAGCAGAAACAACGATGTATCGTTCGCCCGGTTCCCTGATTTTCAATAAACTTCTTGTTTTCCCTGAAATTTTCCTGAGATTTTGGCTCTATTTTTAATTTTCCCTGCAATTTCCAGGTTTTCCAGGTTCTGTCTGAACCCTGAACAATAACAAACAAAATGCCAATTTTCAAGGTTTTTCAAAGCCTTGAATTTTTGGTTTCGAAATTTACAGCTTTTCAAGGAATTCAAGGCCGTGTACAAACCCTGAAAGTTGTATTAACAGTTATTCAGCTAAATATCGCTAATCGACTGAAATTAGTACAATACTAGAGGAAGCGTGTGCTACGCGTGGTTGGTCTTGGATGCAACGTTTGCAACACTGGTACGGTTTGGTTGCTCATGTGTATGTTCATGTTTCACCGAATTAGGTTTCTTTCAATATATTTTTTGCGCAAACTGGCTAACAAACGCTTTCATCGAATTAAGGTTCTTCAATCCAATTTTTGAGCACACTGGCTGACAAACGCCGATTTTCGTTCGATCCGCTCACTCAGTCGGCGCATCCTGGGACTCAAATTAGTGACTGCACCGTTTTAAAAATTGGCTCATCATTGCACGAAATAATTTCTGCGATCACTTTTAGTGTTTATTTTTCTAATTTTGTTAGTAGTTGAGGCGTCTGTAAGAGTAAAAACTTTCAATTTTTTGTTGGGGGGGGGGGGGGAGGCGGTTGTTGAAGTCCTACTGAACTGCCTCAATCACACTTAAACGTCATCCTTACCAACAATAGTGCTTTTATAGCCAGTCCTAAAGTCTTAAAACTTGCCCCGTAAAAACATTCCTGACTTACTCGTGTAACCTGGAGCTTAGTTTCCAGGATTGGCCTAGAAAATAAAATGAATAATTGAGAAAATACATTACACATACCTTTTATTAAAAAAAATTATTATAGAACAAATATGTATAAAATCTATGTGCAGTGAAAAATCCGTTACAAGTATTATTTTTAAACTCAATGTCATCATTTTTAAAACTTGTATCATCCATTTCGCATACTTCAAAATCAAGATACTCACAGTATCTAGCTAATTTTCGATATACACCATAGGACCAAAGGACAGACACCTTACAACAGCCTGAAGAAGATAGGCCAGGTTCATATCGGAAATTGCGTAGACATTGCGAGTATCTTGATTTTGAAGTGTGCGAAATGAATGATGAAAGTTTTAGAGATGACTATATGCAGTGATTTTAATTTTATGACTCCTATTCAAGAGAGACAAACATGTTGACGCACAACGCAAATTGAATCAAATTTTACGTTAAACAATACTCACAAAAAGAAGTAAATTAGAACTTATCTACACTGGCTAAAATTTTAGTTATCTTATTACCAAGAATTTATAGGTAATTCTTGCTATTTATTTATGGGATTGCTTAATAATGACTGAAAAGCTCACACAGCTTGTAGAAAAGGTTAACGTAATTCCGTTAGGGTAAGTAGACATCACCTCAACCACACTCCAGGACTTTTCTAGACTTGATATTTTCCATGACATTTTTCTGGCTTCTATTTCCAATTTTGCATGTCTTGAAACATGTTTCACACTTATTTTAGTTCTTTTTTATTTATTTATTTTTTTTTTGGGGGGGGGGGGGTTTATCGTAAAAGTTGACCAGGTCAAGTTAACAACGAAAACAGTTGAAATCATGGAACAATTATTAGACGCGAAAGAAAAGTTGACTGTGGCCCTAAAGAGACTTTATTCGGCGGAATGCAGACACGTCCCTTTGAATTTACAAGAACACAGTATTTCCATTTACGAAGAGTTATGGCTATTTCCGGCAACAAATATTACGATAAAATTTTCCATGCCGATTACTTGCAAAGTTACAATTTGAGAAAATTCCAGCCTTTTCCATGCCAGTACAGTACTGAACCATCGGTCTCAGAATTTCGTACTTTTTATAACTACCGTAAATTACCAGATGTTCACATTTCCAGCGAAAGTACAAACCGTGCTCAACAATTCACTAATATTTTAAACTGACATCATCAGGAAGTTAAAACAAAGACAAGAAGAAGATTATTGAAGAAGTCGCTTCACTGTCAGTAATCATCCTCTCACCATGTTCCTAATAATGCCACTTTGAAATAATACAAAATGCTGAGGCATGTTAACTTTTCAACAAGCTAAGTGAGCATTAGAATTTTTTTAACTAATTAAATGGCAAATTTACATTTGTTTATTGCAATAACAGGATTTTTTTAATGATCATTAACACAAAAAAAATTAAAATCCATTGCATATAACATTTTATACAACAACAAAATTGAGATTTACCTAGTTTAGTACCACTTCTTGCTACTAGATGCCGTTGTTATTGAAGCATGTAAATGTTAACCTAGCTGTAGTTAAACGTTTGCATTTTACAGATGTTATTTTTTTCCTTTTTAGATCAAATGTCATCTTTAGGGAAAAATGTAGGCATAAAAAAAGAATCGTTTAACACCTTTGCTAACAACAGGATTTAGTGGCACGAAATGGTTATAAAAATGATAATTCTCAAATTCTTAATTTTATTGTATACAATGAAGCCTCTTTATAACGATAGTCCATGGGAGTTAGGAAACACAATGTTATATCAGGTTTACCAGTATAAACAACCACTTTTCCATGCATTATTGCTTGAAGAACCTCAAAAATAGCATTGCTATAACATGGTTTTACTGTATATGCAACGGATTTTAATTGTTCTTTTTGTATAAATGATGTTAGAAATGGAGACAATGTTTTTTTGTGTCATCTGATGGTCAACAAGCTAGGCCTGCTGGCTTTACTCTTTTAGAAATCCAACCATTGCAAACTAATCATGAAACTGTTCAATTGAAGAATTTCTGCACTGTCCATTTACACAAATTTTTAAAACGCACCACATCATTTTAGTTTCGTTGCAGTCTCTTCATAACAGCTGAATAGGCTGAATCCTGTTTAGAATTTTCCAAGTTTTGTGGCGAGGATTCCAAGATTGAGACATTTTCTTTGTATAGTCTTCTTGAGCGTAAAGAGCTAGGCCTGCCGGTAATACTACCATCAGAAGCCGAGGAATCGGATTGGCCTCCAGCCGTATCTACAGAGTTGGATTCCTCTAGTACAGACTTTTGGCAGCGGCGGCGACTTCTGGTGGTTACGCCACTACTAGTGTCTAGTTTTGACAACTCTGCTTCATTTCTCGTCTTTCTCGATCGCACTTTCTTTTGGGACACTTTAGTCGATGGTTCTTTAAAATCGCCACAATCGCACGATTTCTCTTGCAACACTGAAATGTGCCTTTCCAAAGCTAGATTTTTAGTTTGCAATTGGCGATCGCTTTCGCTCGACTTTTCTTGCAGTTCAGACATCGTTGCCTTTAGTTCTTCATTTTTTTCTTGCAGCAATCTACTTTGTTCTTTTGCAATGTGCAAGGCAGTCACTTGTTTCCTCAACTGTTTTACATTTAATGATCCAAATTCTTCAGCAAGGAATTCTTTGAGTGATTGCAGCTCCTGTGAAACACTTGAAATGTGCTCATTGTAAGCTAGTTCTTTTTCTTGAATTTCGGCTTGTAAAGCCAAAATTTCTTCGGCTTGCATCTTTTCTTCGAGACAGGATAGATTCAACTTTTCCTTGATAACGGCAATTTCTTCCTCAAGGTGCCGAGCTTTTGTGTGCAAAGCCTCGTATTCATTCATTTTTACTTTTATGTCACCCAACGTCTTTGCACCAAATAATGTAAAGACCTCTTGCAACTTATTTTTGGATCCAATAAATTTACAAGCATTATCTTCTTCCATTTTGCGGCTTTCTTCAAGTTCGACTTTAAGCAACGAAATGACTTGATCTTTTTCTGCTATCTCTTCAGTTGTGTCACTGTTCTTCGATTCAAGTTGTTGTTGCAATGTTGCTACCTGGCAGCCAAGTTTTTCGGTAACTTTCTCGCTGTCGCACAATCTTGTAGATGTCTGCTTAAGTTGTTCAGTCAGTTCCACATTTTCTGCTTGAGCGGCTTCTAAGCTGTTGTGAAGTTTATCAAAAGCATCCTTGGCATCAGAATACTCCTTGGCATTTTGTTTAAATTTCTCTGTCAGTTCCAAGTTTTCTGCTTGAACTAAATCCAATTTGTTGTGAAGTCTCTCTACTGACTGCTCCAAATCGTAACTTTCTTTAATTTTGAATTCAATTTGCTGTGTCAATTCTTCTTTTTCTTCCTGAACACATTCCAGTTTTTTACTAAGTTGTTTAACTGTTTTTTCTGTTTCTTCATTCATTTGCATTAATTCATTCATGCACTTGTTCTTAATCTCTAATACTTTATTTGTTTCTCTCAGGTCTTCTTCTATTTGCGCAATCACGACTTCACTTTCACGCATCTTAGTTTCCAGTTGTAATTCAAGAGCAGTCCGTTTTTCTTCACCCATTTTGTTAGCATGCTCACTTTTCAACTTCTCTTGTAAGATGGCATTTTCTGCTAATAATGCCTCGTTCGCAGATTTCAGCGTGAAAACTTCGTGCTCAAAAGATCGTGCTAGGTCATCAGATTTCTGCTTAAGCATTATCAGTTCTTGTTCAAGCAACGACTTAGCTGTCTCCACCTTATTTCGTGCAGCTTCTACGGCTTTTAAGTCATCAGTCACATCAGAGTGGATTACGTGTTCAGCAAGGCTGCGCTTTAGATCTTCGAGTTCTAGTTGTAATGCATCGTGTACCACTTGTTTCTCTTCCAACAATGACAATTCTTTCTCCAGCTCACTTTTACTAGCATTTAAACAATCAATAGTGTCTTCCAGTGACAGAACTTTTTCTTTCAAATGATTTTCGCTCTCACGTAAAGATCGTATTTTTTCTTCACGTGAGAAAATATTGTCTTTAAGAATGCTTTTGCACTCTTCAGAAGTACACACGTTTTCTTCACAGTTTTTGTTTCCAGGAACATCTTCATTGGAATAAAATCCATGGACATTTTCTTTTTGCAGTGATAAATTACTTTTAGGTTCATTCTTATCAGGCAAACACCTGACGACTTCGATTGGACAATTTGGTTCGCTCAACGATATAAATTCATCAGTCATGTCGTTAATGTCTTGAAGCGCCTTTTTGTCAGATTTCAAAAGAGCGATTTCACACAGGCAATTTTCATTTAGCTGTTGCAGAGCTCCTAACTCCTTTTCTAAGGTAGCAACATGTTCTTGCAAGCCACGATTAGTCTCGGTCAATTCTTGCTGTATCGTGAAACGCAGTATCCACTCTTCGCGTAAAGCAGCCAAACTACTGATGCCCAAATCATCAAGGAGGTTTTGCGCATTTGCCAACTGATCATTAAGACCCATTTTAGCATCATCTTCAGCGTTAGATACGGCATTGTCTTTACTCTTTAGACGAAGAAGCTGGTTTTCTCCAGTTTTACTAGTGTAAGTCTCATTTTCACGCGTCAGTTCGCTTATGAGTCTTTCTTTTCTTTCCCACTCTTCTTGGATTTGCAAGGCATTCGCACAACCCAGTTCCTGAAGCAAACATTTTTCGGTTTCTTGCAACAGTTTGAATTTTGTCCACTGTTCTCTCACAACCGTGACATCAGCACATCCAATTTTCGATAAAAAATCAAAGAGTTCCTCATGTTCTGCAAACTCTTTTTCCCGTTTGGCAAAATCGTGTTGCAATAGCAACGTTTTGTTTACTTCGGATGCAAACTTCTCCCTCAAACACTGCAGTTGTTCTTCCAAAATTTCTTTTTCAACTTGATAAGCAGAAGCATTATCCACATTGCGTTGAGTAAGAGACCGAATTTCTTCTGTCAAGTCTTTCTCTTTTTGAAAAAGTTGCTTGACTTCTAATAGGTCAGTACAACCTACCTCGGCGAGCACAGCTTGGCAAGCTCGATTCTCAGAAGATTCTTTAGCCAGTTGAGATTTCACGTCTTCAATTTCCATTTGCAAGCTTTCAATTAATGCTGCCTGGGCTTTTACTTGGTTTTCAAGTTCTTTCGCCCCTTCGCCATCGTCATCAGAACTTCGTGCCGAGGCAGTTTCTTTGTGTCGTTTCATTGCACGCATGTAAATAGCCAATCGCTGATCCGCTAATTCTTCTGCGTCTCTTTCAACTTCCTCTATGCGGCCTTTGTAATAGTTCTCCATTTCTTCTATACAGACTTGAACTTCCGCTGCAACCTCAGAACGGATTTCGCGCTCTAAATCTTGCTTTGCCTTTTTTTCTTTGGCCAACTCTTTCTGAAGACTGTCAATTTGAGTGTACAATTCTGAAAGTGTCTTATCTCCGATAGCAATGTCATCCTCGCTGTCATCTTCACTTTCGTCACCTTCAAAAACTGTGTCCGATAAAGACTTCAATTCTGAAGGGTCACTTGATGCTGTTGACCAGGCAACTGAACTGCGCGACCCAAATCCTTGCTGCAATATAAGTGAAACTTTCGTTGTCCCGCGTTGTGGTCGAGTAGCATTTAAGTCTGGCACAATTCTAACTTGCTTGGCAACGGCTGAGTACTTCAAAACGTGCAGGTTCTCATCGAACACTTTGCCGTCTTGAGAAATGTTTACCACCATGGACACTTTCCCCTTTTTGACAAAGAAATTTTGTAACAAGTGAGTCAGCTTACTTTCCCGGAAGGGAATCAGCTTCATGTTATCCTTGTTGCACTGGTTTTCACGTAACATGTGGATGCATCTTCCCAATACCAGCAATGATGTGTTGATATTTTTTGCTTCCGTTAGGCGTTCCCCATGGCTTTGAGTTTTAGCATAACGTTCAGATCCAGCTAAATCACAAAATGACAGAAGTTGAACGGATGCTTTATGGCTTCTTCCATCGGTACAAGAACGTACGAGTTTCACCGTAAATATGCTGTGGCTGCGACTGGATTTCTGATTCAGTTTAGTTGACGCAACTCGCAGATTTCTTTGGCCAATCAAAATGAGCTTAACCGCCTCATCGGCTGAAGTTACATGAAACTGACGACCACCCTTAACGTAAATGTTACCACGCATGTCTCCTGCAAGTTTCAAGATCGGTCTACGTCTTGCATTTTGATTTTCACAGTCAAGGAGGTCATGAATGTATTCATTATAAATTTCACAAAAGGAAACCCACACTGTATATGTAGCACTGTCGTCAACTGGTAAAGTAGTTTCATCACGAACACGAAGTTCTACGCTAGCAAACAAACGATTTAGATTTTCTTTCAAAACAGTCAGATTTTCTCGCGAGCTCTTAGTCTTCGTTCCATTCAAGCTGTCATCAGAAAACAAAGATGTGGTCGAACGAGAGACAGTGCTATCACAGCTGAGGTAAGTAGAACTTTCTCCATCCCAGTCAAGGCCTCGGTGCAGCAAATTTTCCCTTAAAATTTCTTCGCGCCGACTTTCTTCAACAGATAAAACTTGTACAGTGTCATACTGAACCGGCATCAGCTCTGCTCTGCCTGACACGCAGTCTTTAATACTGTTGAAAAGCGTATCCAAAGACCTTGGTAAAATTCCAGGATCATCTTGAAAGCCTTGCATGGTGTATGTCTTGCCAGCATTGGTGGCACCGTATGCAAACACAAGACAGTTTTGCCCACGTAAGAAATTGCGCATCATTTCTCGCATGCTATTGTCATACAGCTGTTGTTGGTCTGTTTCAGGACCGAAGACATGTGTGAACGTGAACTCATGACACACCTGAGCCGTACCATTTTTGCTATTTTTAAAAGTTGCAGAGTCTTTGGGCGCCTTCAAAACAACATGTTTACTCTTCTCTATTTCAACACACGACTGACAATGTTCTTGCTTTTCTGAGTTCAAAAATGGTCTCACGCGTAAGAATACATCAATGCACTCTTCAGTCTGAGAACTATCACCGTCTGAGCGTGCCGGTGTTTCAAATTCATCTTCTAAGTTACGGACCAAACCTTTAGCCGCCATTTCAAACGCTTGAACTAGGCCTAATACCTGAAAGTAAAAAAAAAAAAAAAAAACTTAAGTCTCATACCACAACTAAACTAAGATTTATAGCTATTTACAATGTACGCCTTGTCGCCTATATATTAGTAGAAATTAAATATGTTCAAATGAAACTAATAAACGTTTATCTTAATATTACATCAGAATCGGTCTGCTTCACTGCTAAAGCACCTAGGCCTAACCGAAATCAATTTCAACCTTTTTTAATTCGTCATCCTAGAATGTTATCTGCCAAGATCGGTTATATCGCGGTGTTAAGACAAGTGAGCCAGTCAATTATTACAGCGCATAAAGCTTTAGATTAGAATTTTTCCTAGGTCGACACTGGCCAATGAAATGATTGTGTTTGCCTGCTACTTTTTTCTATCTAGTTGCCTAACAAGATTATTATTTTTTAATTTGTGCTTCTCCGCCCTCCAAAGGGTTGTGAAACATTTAAAGTCGTACACTGTTTCACACAGAACATAGGGTAAATATAAATAAAATCATAAAATTTGAAAAAAATGGAAAAATTTGATTTAGGTTATTAATAAGCATGAACGTAATTAATTTCTAAGGCTCGGCCGATACAGACTTTGACCGATCCGATCTGATACGGTCCGATGCTACATCACCGATACTTCACAATGCATTACTTCCAGTAAAGTTAAAGTTTCTTAGATTTCTTCAAAATTCAGAAACAAAATTTGATGAAAAATTCCGAATCACAAAACTCTATGAGCAAGCACCTTGCAGTAAAGTGTGTTTTTTGGAACTTGTTTTTGATTTTGTTCAATAATTTAAAAACGACTGAAGCCATCACTCTGAAATTAACACCATTGGAAAGCTCTCGAAAAAACGGTTAAAATGGTGTATTGGAACATCAAAAACGGATAATTTTTGGCGAAGATATCGCAAAAACCGATATTTGACCAAAACAGTGAGCCGAAACGATCCGATACCGCTAGTATCGGTGCCGATACCGATGCCAATATCGGTATCGGCCGAGCCTTATTAATTTCACTACTTTTCTAAAACTAGTTTTTTTTCTATCAATTCTGAACTACGCAAACACGATTCATGGAAACTGGCAGTAGGGTATTTTTTAGACAGTTTCTCAGGCTAAAGAAAAAAAAGAGGAAATCCGCAAAAGGAAGATTCTCATAGGCTACCTGAAGTTTTACTGTGTCTTGATTTTGCGATAACTTTGCCAATTGTTGGCCGATTTGGATATTACAACAGGGTTTGCACATTACAGACGAAACCATTTTCAAGACTTTGAAGGCTAACTTACAACAATTTCAAGGATCTTTGCACAGAAGGCTTTCAAAATCACCTTTTAATTTCGGCATAGGAATATATCACCTAACATCGTGTGGTCATCGTGGCTGAGTTGCGAGAGAGCTGAGTCTGGTTGCTGGAGGTTTGCGGATCTGGTCGAACCCCTGGAAAGGGGACCTTGGCAAAGTCCCCGCCAGGAATGCCGGCCAGGGTAGCGCGAGAGGCTACCATGCTCCTTCAGCAGCTATGGGATGCTAATTCTGGACAATCTTTGCCCCGACGATGATCGGAGGTTTCCCGGGTCGAATCCCCGGGCTGGCACCTCCCTTTACCAGATTTCTTCTCTAAAAAGATCTGGTAATGTTCAAAATTGAGCCGGTTCAGCCATACAAGCATAAATTGCTTCGGCTGACGTAAGGCTCGTCAACATTTATAATAAAAAAAAAAAACAGCAAGTGAAACAGTACTGGTTCGGCTGCCCGTTCCGACAAAAATAGCTTGCACTGCACCTCTGTTTTCTGTCCCCAGTCCAACCTGAGTGAAGCACTTTTAACAGAAGAAATAGATTTGGCTTTCTATTTCTATTCATTTACTTGATTTTATGCCTAGATTCATACCGTATTTCTGTTGTGATATTAACGTCATTCCAAACAAAGTACACTCACAAAATCCAAGGTCGTTTCAAGGCTCCGACAGAAAAAATTCTAATTTCCAAGGTTTTACAAGCCTCGAGTTTTCAAGGAATCCAAGGCAGTGTACGAACCCTGTTACAATATGCCACTCTAAGTGTTATTTCACCAGCTTTCCAATGGTGCTAATTTCAAAATAATAGCAGCCATTCAGAAGTTACGAAAAAAACAAATGAAAATGTTTTTTGTCGGTCGAAGGAAGTACATTACAGGACTAACGAATATCACATCATTTTGCTAAATCTAAAATTACACTGCCCTAACTGGTGTTGGTAAAGAGCAGGAATGCTATAATCTAAACAAAACTAGTAACGAACAAAGTCACCAGAAAAACGCACACTTTCACAACAGAAGACACTCACACTGTCTAGCGAATTTTCGATAGTTTACTACTATCTTCCTCAGGCCTTAAAGTTAGTTTGGACTCTGTTTACATCCCTGTTTCCACCAAGTTTCGAGCATGGCAGCGAACGAGCAGACGACAACGGTGAAAACAACAGGGATGTAAACAGAGTCCAAACTAACTTTAAGGCCTGAGGAAGATAGTAGTAAACTATCGAAAATTCGCTAGACAGTGGGAGTGTCTTCTGTTGTGAAAGTGTGCGTTTTTCTGGTGACTTTTGTTCGTTTATAATGGAGTTTCACAGTACGAAATCTAACGATCTTTTTCCAAAAAACTAGAAACACAATCATCACGCAACATCCAATATTACTTGGGTGGGCCTAAGGAATTTTTGCTTTTATCAGAATGAAACAAAAAGAACATGATAGTTTTTTACTGTAACAAAGTGAAGAATTAACAGTAAAAAATGAAATAAATATTAGCTATTCTTTACAGAGGAAAAAGACTTCCCGGAAAATGTTGAAATTCCCCAACTTTTCCAGATTTGATAAATCCCCGAATTTTCCCGGTTTTTCAGTTAGAACGATATCCAGATTCAAGTAGAAAAGGGCTAAAATTAATCAGATTTTTCTGTGAACTGTAAGCAACTAAAATCATATTTTTAGCATATTTTGAGGATAAAACCCAATGCAGCCGAAATTTTTCAAATTGTGGAAAATGGAAGGGTTAGGGACATCAATACGATATAGCGGTCAGTGCTCTCACTTCGCTTCGGTCCATGTTCCACATGGGAAACTACGGGTTCGGCGATAGCGTATAGGATGGGTGGATTCTACTGAAAGTAAGTATTTTAGGATAGTAAAAAGCCCAAAATACCAGCTACAGATGGTCGATTTTGGTTTCTATAGCCTTTACGAAAATAAACATTACTCGATTTTTAGCATTCCTTCGATTTTGGGTTCTATAGCCTTTACGAAAATAAACATTACCTGATTTTTAGCATTCCTTCGTTTGCTGTGCAATCTATAGAGATTAAGTTCTTGGATCGTCCAGGGTCGCTACCCACTGCATATGTGCAGCCTACTATATAAACGCCGACAAAGGTTATTTCTTCATCTCTTGTTCCTGTAAGTGCCCCAGTGGCGACACACAGGGGAGGAGGGTGGGAGATAGGTAATGTATATTTTCATAAAGACAATAGAATCCAAAATCAACCAGCTGTACCTGGTATTTTGGGCTTTCTATGAGCCATGAAAATATTCATTACCCGATTTTTAGCATTCCACAGACCTCATCAAAAGCGCCTGGTGCTACATGACGGAGCCCCCTAGGGTAGCACGCCGGGTCCCCAGTAAGATATCTTCGCGAACGATGGGATTTCTTGTAGGTGGATGGAAATTGTTTCGCTTAAGGGGTTGTTATAGTATTAGCTTGGCAGCCACTAAGGGACCGATTCGATACAATCCATCTGCTTGAGCCAACACGTCTCGCATTGGCGGCCGTGTTCAAGACGTCAGCTTGGGAGGCCGCTCGAAGGCCACGACGCAGGAGGTGGTCGCTATCTCCGAAGAGAACCGAAGAGGGGACCGTCACTCGACGGGGAAGGTACAAGGAAGTACCGAAGTTCAACTTAACATCCGCAGTGAGGAATTTCGACTGACGGTAGGTGTCGGTGGTAGGCAGCGCCATCCCCGAAGGAGTGGAAGAAAAACGACTCGCAGCCAGCACGAGGCGACGGCGGGTCCTTGTCAAGTTCCAGCCATGAACCATTGCCCAAAATCAGGCCACCGTGCGAAGCAGAGTGGTAGACTGACCGAGAACCTGGTTCTGTCAAGGAAGTTTATCGCGAAGACCTAAGCCGAGTCCAGTAGAGAGACCGCAGTTCTTGCATGGCTCGGTCGCCTGGGGAGAAGGCTTATACAGGAAACAGTATGTCTTGAAGGAACGTCGGAAAGGTCAATCGGCGGACGAAATTGTCAAGCAGAGTCAGTAGCGTCTGAAGCCGGAGAAGGTAATGGATGGAGCAGCCGAACGGCCGATGAACGGGAAGGAGGGCCCTGCTGACAGGAGAGACTGGCAACGTCAGCTGAGGACAAGCGAATCTTCTTAGTGGTTAAAGCCACCCAATCGTCTGTGAAACGGTTAAGGCGAGGAGCGACCGAAGCGCCAAATCCGTTAGTTCATCCACCCATCCCGTGAGAGAGGTTCGTCGCGGATTTCCACTGGGACGAAATGAGAAGCGGTCGATCTGCAAGACGGCCGTGAGGACAACTCGATAGGTACATCGGCCCCAAGGGCCAGTCGCTTCCGTCTGGCACGGTGTGTCTTGACCTGCAGTTTGAGACGGGAATACACTTCTTAGGCCCAGAATAGTTCATCTTGAAGGAACCGGATGTCCAGAGTTGGAGTGGACTGGCAGCAAGGGATCGGAGAGGTGGTAGTGACCGTATTGACAGTCGGGTCATAGGCAACAGGGGGATCAGCTTGCAACGGTCCAATAATGGAGACCGTGGGCGACAGAGCTCACTTGAGGTGACCGGAGACCAGAGGCAGCGACCGCCGAAAATTCGTGATGAGTTGGGTTGTCAGGTATGACGATCGCCAGAGAGGAGGAGGACCCCCATCCGTGGAAACGGTCCCAAGGAGTACCCTTGGCACGAAGCTTACGGCGACCGAGGAGAACGGTTTCCAATTGAAGAGCGCACAGTAGAGCACAACCTGGCAGGTCAAGGCACAGAGAAGGAATGATGAAGAAATCAACTTTGTCAGCATTTATATAGCGGAGGCTGCGCATGAACAGTGGGTAGCGACGCCGGACGATCCAAGAACTTTAATCTCTAGATTGCACAGCAAAAGAAGGAGAATGCTAAAAATCAGGTAATGTAATTTTCATGGCACAAAAAACTAATTTTAATCAACTGTGTTAAAACTTTCGTTTCTTACTATCTGCAAAATACTTACCTTCTGTTTGTGCTGAAATTGTCCAAATGGTCGGTGGGACATCACGAACCCAGCTAAACTTTAGGCCTTTCATTGCTTTAGTTTTAAACTGGCTTCTAGGCCAGTAAGTCTGTAACTTAACCCACCACAAATTGCAACAAAAGGTTTCATGGTTGTTTCTAACTGGGAAAGGCGTACTGAATTCGAAAAAAATCCAAAATACAAGGTGCAGATGGTTAATTTTGGTTTCTATTGCCTTTATGAAAATATACTTTACCCGATTTCAGCATTCTCCTTCCGCCTTCGCTGTGCAATCTAGAGATCAAAGTTCTTGATTCGTCTGGCGCCGCTATCCTCTGTGCATACACAGCCTCCGCTATATAAACTCAGACATCAGTCCCTGCTTCTTTCCTTCCTCTAAGTGCCCAGTGGCGACACAGAGGGTAGGAGGATGAGAGAAAGGTAATGTATATTTCCATAAAGGCAATAGAAACCAAATTTAACCAGCTGCACCTGGTATTTTGGACTTTCTATGCGCCATGAAAATATCCATTACCTAATTTTTAGCATTCAACAGACCTGTGTCAAAGGCAGCAGGAGCCACTTGGGAGCCCCCTTCGGAGCTGCATGTGGATGTAGACCGTGCCGCTTAAGGGGGTTAAAGTACTCGCTTGGCGGCCACAAAGGGGCCGATGCGGTACAGTCCATCCGCCAATTGGACAAGGAGGGGACCTGTACCACCTTCCCGCTGACGAGGCATTGGAAATGTTCAAACAGATAAGGCTCATCTGCAATTCCAGAATGTTGATGTGGTTGGTGGTGTCTGATGGCCGTGTCCCGGATGCCATACGGTCGCCGACATAAACGCCCCACCCTTGAAGGCAGGCATGGGAAAGAGGTGAATGTCTGGAGGGGGCTCGTGTAGAGAGACCGTCATTGTGATGTAATGAACGTCCA
>JAHWFP010154465.1:29721-69356 GCA_023313725.1 Lithobius niger | reverse complement strand
AAGATTTTTAATAGGCTACTGCAAAACATTTTTACGTTCCCTGTTTTTGTGCGAAACTTTGTAATCTAATGTCCCAGAATTCTGGTCATCGTTATGAAAACTTGTGAAAACTTCTAAATCCGGTCAACACTTATCAGGAGCTTATGAATGCATACACATCCGTAGGGGGGGGGTTTGAGGCTAATGGCGCGTCGACAGCTAGGTGATAAGCACCAATCTCAATTTCAGTGCTGTGGTCCGGGTTGCCACTGCGCCACACATTACAGTGATGTTAAACAAACCCCAAATCTAGATCTCATCGTACAAAAGACCGGACTTTCATGTGTAGGCCTAGTGTGAGCTCAGTAGTTTCACAGATGTGAAACAAATGGAGCAAGCAAAGAGCTCCTGATTTCGACGAACGCCTGTTTTATTAAGAATTTGAGTTTTGTACATTTTTTGTTTTCCTTTTTCTTCATTTACCAGCGTTCGTGCAATGTTACAAAGTGAATACCATGCAGTACATCTGTACCATACATCTGTATCTCCTGTAAAAATAACAAAATAAATAAAAAACCCGGACTGGAAGACAGATTCATAGCCCTGACGTGCTAAGTCTCGTGGAAGATGGAAACGGCGTTGAACACCATCAAGATGGTGACGTTCCACAAGTACATGATGTACCGGAAGTGGCCGGTGACAATGATGTTATTCAGGAGGGACGAGAGAGTGTCCATGATGTAACTATATTGCTTCATATTTTTATCCCCTGTGACAAGGTCATCTGGGACAGGAGCTGTGGGCTTCGATTCCTGTATCCGTGCCGGTTTATTCAGCATCGACTGAATCTTATTTTACCTACACTGCAAAAAAATAAAAGTGTGACGTTACACAACTTTCTTGTGGCAGCCCACATTATTGTGTAACTTTACACAAACTCTGAAAAAATATGGTGTGTGCATGACACAGGATATTCGCACAATAAACAATAAGACGAAAGATGCACATGGGAAGAGAGCAAAAAAAAATCTTCAATTTTTTTTACGCAGAAATTTTAGTTTTCCCTCCCCCAATAATTCGTCTTGGAAACGCCCCTGTGTGTAACGTCATCAGGAATTTGCGTGAAAGGCGTCAAAAATTGCTTTAATTAAAAACATTTTGTTGTAGTATGAAACTACACAAATTAGCCGTGTATAGTGAAAATATTATTCGCTTGAGTTGCTGCTATCGTCATATTTAACACCAATATTTGTAACGTTACACATCTTTTTTGTGCTTTGTTGCTGTAATGAGAATATTTTTCGCTATGAACGCTGCTGTCGCTTTATTTCCCAGTATTATGTGTAACGTTGCACGCATTTTATGTGCTATTTCTCTGTAGTGACGACATTTTCCGCTAGGATCGCTGTTGTTCTGTCATTTCAAGTCATTTTGTGTAATGGTACACGACGTCGAAGAACATTTCTGTCTGCCTCCATTAGCGAAGTCAGTCGTAAAATATGAGTTTAACTACACAAATACATTGAGTAGTCTTGTAATTTTTTTTTACAGTGAGGCAACGCTAAAAGGCGTCAACTTTCCGCTTATGCGGTAGCTGGCGTTGAGACAGAGACGAGACACTCGATTTCTACCTCAGTCGGCCTTGCTTGAAGAAGCCATCTACTTCCCACCTTCAAGACCTGTCAACACTCCTGTTTCGTTCCTGGACTAATTATATGAGTGATATTATTTGCACCTACTTTTTGAATTGAAACTTTGCCTACATATTTTTCACATGAATGATCCCAGAAAACAGGTAGGCTACGACCAATCGTTCCACAATTGACCGCATTGGGTCGCGACTCAAAACAAAAGATGGAACATGCTGTAATGTTACCATGGATACTCCGTCGAGGCCTACAGGATCTCATTTATAGGCGCTTCTGCCAACTTTTATTGCTTGGAAACGGTCCCGACTTGTGTTCCAAACCGTTGTAGTGTTTTGTTGATTTCCACAGGATGGATTTTTTTGCAACCAGTACAGATTCAGAATGGACGAACCATAAAAACGTTCTTGACCTCAATGAAAAGAAAGTATTTTTTAACTAAAAATATTAGTCATTTCAATAAAACTATCGGAGAAATACTTTCCGTCATAGAAAACGAAAATTACTCTCTTGTGGGGTATGATTTATCTACAACGAGTTCTCAGCTCTTGGAAAAAGTTCAAAACTACATTCTTTGATAATGTTCTTTCCTTTCATTCAAGTGTATAGGCCTAAATGTTGCGGGCAATAATTTTGTAGTACCTAAAATAAAAAAGCCAAAAAAGTGTACAAGTAAAAAACACCCAACTCTTCGACGTTTCGAGTTACCCCTAACTCATTTTCAAGGGTAAAAAAGTTTTTAAAATACCATATTGTCAGTATTCAATTGGATAGTAGGCAATTGTAGGTAAATAACATTCGTTGCTAACACTTTAGTAACCATTTAGTAGTAATTTAGTACCGTAACAATTGTTGCTAAATGTTCTTGAATGTTAAATTAATGTTGTTGAATGTTAAATGTTATTGCTGTTGCTTTTGTCGTGGTGGAGCTGTTTTTCCCACTGGCCAATGACGCCCACTTCAAATTGTTAATAGAAAGGGTTAAACCCCTTTCATGACGTTGGCTTGTTTACAACGTCTTTATGGCAGTAACGTACAGTGTGTGCTAGCGCGCGTGCGCCGAATGTTGATTCGCCCAGGTGGGCAGTTCTGAATAAAGCAAGAGAGTTGAGTGCTTCATCTCAACTGTAACGGGCCAAGAAACGACTCCAAGTAAACGATCAAGGTGCAGTTAGAAAGAGGACCCTGAGGACGGTCCTTAGAAACTCAATCAGTGCTCATACGATTAATGAATTGCTCAACAGTAACGTCTGTTTTTTTATACTTCTTTGTTTAGCGTTAGTTGCAACCGCGAACCAACCCTTAATGAGTGTTAGAATAATGCAACGGTGATCTACGTCTTCCAATCCGATTAGAGAACACGCCGCAGCCTGAGCCAAACGTAAACACCGGCTCCTCCCCTTGTCCCGCCCTAGCCGAGACAGGCGAGGGTTGACGCGGCCGCCATCTTGCATTCTCAATCTCCCCCCCACCCTATAACGGTGATATGCGTCCTAAATTGTCAGCTGTCGTATTTGGGGCGAACAACGGAGACTGGTGACTGCCATCGATGGCAAATCAATGATGGCTGCCGGTCAATAGGGCTACATACACAGCAACACGGCGAGGGGGACGCTTTAGGTCCCGAAGCGATGGCTCATGACGACGTGCGAATCGCGGAAACGCCAGGCCATTGGCTGGTGGCACGTCACGTGACCCGAGTTTTCGCTGAATCTCATTATGGGAGTGGACGCGAGTAGAAGGTCGGGGTTTCCGAGGGATCACAAATCATTTGTCGCTTGCTGCACACCATAAACTTCATTATGAGCTCGTATTTCACCAATATTTCCCCGAATAATTGGCCCGTGGCCGCCGCTGCTAATAATCAAGATCAGTTTTATGTGCAAAATGCAAAATACGCCGTCAACTACACTGACAACCACTACCCACAATACAGCACGTCGCCGCCATTCCATGGCCGCTACGCGCCATACGGACGCTTAGAAGTGAACAATATTGGGTCAAAAACGAGTCCTTTCGAACCGACGACCCCCTCCTACGACGGCCAGGCTATATTCACCGGACCGTCACCACGAAGCGATGGGACATTGCTGGACAGAGGTGATTTCGCCAGTTGTAAGCTCGGTGGATTCACGCCGGGTGCGAACGCCATTACTGAGCCATGTGCGCCGTCGCCGCATCATCAAGCCTACGATGCCAGAGCAATTGACGGAAACCAAGTGTCGTTTCAGCCTAAACCAACGAATTTTTACCCATGGATGAAGTCATATACAGGTCAGTCAGTGTGTGTTATTTCCTTATTGCTAATGTGGGTCATTGTTACCGTTGTTTACATTCGGGAGCACGTGGGTCTGTCCGTAGTTTAGCAACGCTACCTGCAGAGGCCGCTCGCATCACGCGAATTTTAAAAAAATCGCATCACGTGAATTTTAGCCTCAATCGCAAGCTCCTAGATTTTTGTCTTAGCCTATAACGGTGCACCTTAAGGCTTAGCTCGTGCATGCAATACGGTAGAGTCGCATTAGGCCTAACACAATAGTGTGTTACATATCAAATTGGGGTCTGGTGCAAGGGTATGTTTGTAAGTATGAATGAGACGGTCTGGTTGGTTCGGCTAACATCTTGCTTATCGTGTGTTTGTTCTTTTGTTTTATTTTTAATAGATGCAGGCCATGGCCCAAAACGAACGAGGCAGACCTACACTCGATTCCAGACGCTGGAATTGGAGAAGGAATTCCATTTCAACCGATACTTGACGAGGAGACGGAGGATCGAAATTGCTCACTCGTTAGGCTTAACGGAACGGCAAATCAAGATCTGGTTCCAGAATCGAAGAATGAAGGCCAAAAAGGAGAACAAGATTCAAAATGGCCAACCGTCTCCTGATGCCGAATCCGCTGTGGTAGGCCTAACCAAAGTGGAACAGGACGATTCCTCCGCCAAGGAAGACGACTCCCTGTCACCAGGGTGAGAACTGTTTAAAAAAAAAACGAACACGAAGGAAAAAAAAGCAACAACGAACAATATTTTTGCTTTTTGGGGCATGTGTATGTGTAAGTAAGTGCAAGTAAGTATTCGTTCCTATACAAAAGGTATGCGAGGCGCCTTGTATGTTTGTTGGGCCTATAGGCTGTTTTGGAAAAGAGCCAGACAAAAACTGTGTAAATGTTTCACCATTAGGCTTAACGATGGCTGGCGTCTAGCCTAAAGCATTCTTTACACCTTGATTGTTCCTCATCAATTCCCAATTCCATTCCCAAAGAAAGACCCTTTCCCTCTCCCAGTACCCTATCCCCTCCCACCCCCAGTTGACCTCTTGCAAAGACATGTGCATCCATTGACGCCAGCCATATTTCTGCCACAGTCTCAGTAGAGAACAATGGATTTTATGGCTTGACCAATTTACAGTCGACCAAAAGCCTGTCCCTCGCAGGCCAACAACAAACTCTCTTGCTCGCCCCTGTCCACCTCCAGGCTGGCCTCCAGCCCAGGCTTCTGCGTGCATGCATGGGCGCCATTTTGTGTTTTTAGTTTCGTGGTTTGACGAACTATGTAGACACACAACAAACTCTCAGATCAGGACTATGCAAGAAGGTAGGCGAGACTAACATTATGCTGGGAAAGCATTCCAGTCTGTTTTTTGCTTTAAATTTTGCAGTGTATACTCACTTAGACGAAGTGTCTTGCCCAAAGATTACTTGTTTACTATTGTAATTATTTATTTTTGTTTAGGCCTACTTAAATAACGTGGTATAGGCCCAAAGTGGCCTTGTGTAGAAAGTATTTATTATCAGTTTAGCTACAGGCTAAGTGAAAACTAGGCCTATCAACAACCTCGTTAGCATGATTGAATGTATAGTTATCTCAGGAGTTTGCTTTAGTTCCTATTACAAACCAATAAGTTTTTTTTTGTTTTTTTTAACTATGTAGGCCTACCTAGTCTCACTAAACGGACAACGATTTACGTTTCTAAAGTCCAGAAATGTTACTATTTCAGTGGCTCAACACATTTTTTAGGCCCTATTTATATGTTTTATTCATTTTTGTACTTATATATCGATATTTAATAGCGTGAACTCTGATTCTAAACCAGGCCTTAATGTATTTTTTGTGCATTTCAAAGAGCAATAATCTGTGCCTGAAACACCAATTTTAAGAACTTTGATAGATGATATTTTAAAAAATGTGGAATTCTAACTTTGTTAGCACTTGTACAATATACTCTGCAGGCCAATAGGTATTTCAGAACGACGTGTGGGAAGTATGTGATCTATTTTTAATGTGCTTTTAGGGCCCTTTTACACACATGAACAGTACTTTTATGAGCAATATACTAGCAATATTTCATAGTTTTGGATTATTTTCAAACGTCTAGCCCTTAAAAGAAGTAAAAATAACATTTAGCCTACAAGATTTTGATTGATTTGCTACTGAAATTGGCTGGGTTGCCAAATTTTAAACATTTAACCATTTCAAAACAAAAAAGGGTAAGAATAGGCATCTGTAATTATTTTTAAAGTAAAACGTCTATTTTATCGTCCAAGTTCCTATAACCTTAAGGCTATGAATTGAATGTTCCTTATCGATTAAAGTAATGTTGTAATTGACAGTTGAAGATATTAATTCAACAAACTTCAAAGTAATTTGCACAAAACAATAAGCCTAAAAAAGCTTAATGTAGGTTAAATCAAAATGTTAATGCAATACCAAACCATCTAAAAAAATCTTAAGTCTGGTGGTAAGAGATGTTCAAAAACTAATGGACATTGTTTGAATTTTCTTATTTTGAACTTCTGAAACCTTTTTGCTTACACATTTCAACATAAACATCTTTGAGAGCATTGTAGACCATAACACACCCTGCAAAACGTTCCTAAATCATGTTTGTTTTAAAATGATTCCAATGCAGTTTTGTGTGATTACACCATGAAAACAAAAATAAGTCTAGTAAACTTAGGCTAAACTATGATTAAAAAGGATGGAACCAATGTGACACAATAAACGTGCAGTCACCACCTCTGCTCAACTCCTTGTAACAGCAAGTTTATCTTTTAAACCCTATTGAAGTGGTCAATTTTTCTTTGTTTTAATCATCATTTTATTTTTGGTTTGTTTATTAACTTTTTCCAGATTTCATGCTGTTGATAACAACACACAATTTTTCTTACCTATGCAACTTTAGGGCCATGTTTGCCACATGATATGTAGGCTATCTGAGATAACTCCTAGCTTTTACATTGCAAAAATCTATTTCTTTACTGTAGAATTAGGTTAAATTAAGAGAAACTGGAATATCGACATGAGTCCTTTTTTTAAAAAAATTAGTTACCTAAAAAAATTCGTTGTTAATATTAATATCACTATTAAGCATTAATTGTAAGATGCAGGCTAGCTGCACATCCAGACTGCAAAGCCAAAACTACTAGAACACTGCAAAAGCACTTTTTAAACGTTTTAAATAAAAAACCATGTGAAACCCTTCTCATAAGTGAGTTTCACTAGGTAAAAATAACAAAATTAGCTACTGGTCTTTAAAATTATACTAAGAACAATAAGTTTTATTGTTAGAAACGTGGTATTCTCTGAACACCCTGGGTTCTGGCAGTATACGTCTCTGTGTACCAGCAAACCAACACACAAGTTGTGTACTATAGCAGTACACAGTTTGTGTAACGACAGAACACAATCTTCTGTACAAAGCATGTGTACTGCTAGTGCAAACTTGGTGTGTTGGCTGTGCTGGTACACAGAAATGCATACTGTTAAAACACATCGTCTTTCAGAGAGTACTGGTAAAAAGAAGCATTCATTTTAGGCAAATTAAATTTTCATCGTCGTTGGAGTAAGTAAACCAGATGTGTTTTGTTAGAGTACACATACATTTTTGAGAATTTTGTGAAAATAAAAACGTTAGTCCTACTTTTAAACAAAAACATAAGCTTTACCTTACAACACTTGTATGTCACACGCTAATTTGTTTAGTGCTTTAAAATTTGTAAAGTTATTATTTAAAAGTTTTTAACACACCTTTCTCTTAATCAATTAAAGGATCGTTTTCTTTACAATTTCTGTAAGATTCTGTTTTTTTAAGATTTCTAATTTAAAACATTATTTGAACATGATTTTTTTTGCCATAAAGTTCTTAGGAATGTTTTTCAAGCTACATGTCTCTGAACTCAAATTTTAGCAAACAAAGTGTAAGTTTGATTCTAGAAACAAACACTTAACAATAACAAAGTTTAAGACTAGAAAAAAAAAAGATTTTCACCATAGGCCGGCCACCAATGGTGCCACTATCTTGTTTGTGACACAGTTATAAAAACTGGCTTTACAGTTTTACGTTCCTATATCTTTGGGCTTAAAACAATCTATGTTGTTATGGCTAAACAGTATTGAAATGTTGTTAAAAATGCTATTTTTTCCTTTTCTTGCTGGCACACACGAATAATAAAATTTTGCACGAAGTTATGTTTAAAGTTGGTGGTATCCATTAGATAAACAACAATCTCATGACTTATAAACAAGCCTGTAGCGCATAGAGCCGATCATGGTGTTCCTTAGGAATAATAATCATTCCTGATAATACGGGTTAGTACCTAACACGGGTTGCATTTTATACAAACAACAATTATCTATATGTTTTGCAGTACAGCATTTGTATTAACTTCGCAGGTATGATGTAATAGATTGGTAGCCTATGAGCTATGTGGAAAGTGTCCTTTGTCATCAGTCATGTGCTGTTGTATTCAATAGTGCCAAATTAATCATTCCTATAAAATGTAACATACATATATATTTGTGGTAGAGAATATTTTGTAATATACACCCCTGTGCATAGGTAGTGCAATCAAATCTTCAGGAAATTTAATATAGAAAGGCATGCACTGTTGTTTCAAAACCCATCACACATTAGTCCGCAACCAAATTAATTACAAACAAGAAGAATTAGGCTGGTAGCCATGTTGATAATTGGTTTAGAAGAGCTTGTAGGCTAATGTTGAAGTGGTTGTGTGCTATTATTTCGGTTAATCTTCCAACTGTTTACCTTAAATATAATAATAAAATAAATCCAGAAAGTGTACCCAAATTACCTAAATTCATTTTCAGTTACATAATAAATGCCAAGTTTGCAAAGGTCACATTCAAAACATTAAAATAAAAAACCTCGAATGTGCCTCAGTGGCAGACAGAACTGCCAGGACATATGAAACAAATTTAATGTCTGGCAAAACTGTACAACAAATAAAGGAATATAAAATCTTAAAATTAGAAACACAAAGGGTCGCACAGTTTGGCCTGTGCTAGCTACCCTCTTCACAGTTGAGGTCTCTGTCATTTCATATTTCGATATTTAAAATTCCTTTTTGTTATTTGATTTTGCAGAATTTTTTACTTATAACCTGGCAGTTCCTTTCGTCCGCCACTGAGGAACATTTGTGGATTTCTATTATAATATTTTTAATGTAACCTTTGCCAACTTGATATTTTATTATGTGCTTGAAAATGAGTTTGGGTAACCTCAAAAGGTCGACCTATTTTTTTTATATATCATATTGTGCACTTTTTGGCTTTATTTTCTGCTTGTGTTTTAAGTGCTTGTAGATTACATCATTAGGCTACCTTAAATTAAAGGAAAATTCCATATAAATTCAGCTAACCAATCCAATTTTGCTGGGGATTTTATGAGTATACCAAGGTCTTCCCTCCCCCCCATACACACACATAATTTCACAAAGCGGGGAGGAATAGAGGAAAATGTTGAAAGGGTTTAGAACAACTGCCTTTTTACAGAGGCTATAATTTTTCTTTGCAGTGTGTATTAGAAATTATTTTTGTATATTTTCGTAGAACCTATACATTTGTGTGCATTTGTATTTTCAACTACAGCACTGATGTTACCACATAACTTTAAAAACAAGTACCGTATTTAAAACATCGTTGTGCAAACCAGTGTTTTAAATCAACACATCTTAAACACTAAAACTTTTTACAAATAGCACTGGCTGAGAAGAAACCTTACAGAACATTGGTATTATCCAGTTCTGCAGACTTGAAATGTGTTTATATAGCCTAGCCTTAAACAATGTCAGTAAAGTTCGGTTTGCAACACTTTATAAACACGTAGGCTATACTTACAAGACGAATGCGATGAAAGAGTTTGAAAGCATTTCTGTTTTTATTACAATACTCATTTTTCTGAAATTGTGCATAACAAGCACACTTACGTTTAAAATGTGTTGTAAAATAAACGTTACTGTTTCCAAAAAAGCACTAACCTTTTGTTGCAAACCCTATGCTGCATGTGTTTTAAACATGTTTATAAAATGTAAAATGATGGCTTTATCGTTTTACCTTAAACACATTAACGTTTCACTATAAAAATTTTAAAAGATTTGCTCAGTCAGTGTTATTTGTGAAACGCTTTTATAGCTTTTTTCCAGCTAAAAATGTTTAAAAATGCTTTCAGGTGCGCCTAAAATGTGTTTATTTTAAAACGCTTATCTACTGAAGTAAAAATGATGTTGTATAAAAATATTATTAAGTAACAGAACAATACAATAATCACAACACTATAGCACTACCATTTCAAAGCAGGGAAGAAAGGATAAAACTTTTAAAAAATTGTTCTGAAAAACGTTTACTGGTAAGGTCAAAACAATAGATAAGAGAGTGTGAGACAAACACTTAGGATGTTTTAGCACATTTAATTTGTTTATAAGACTGTGTTCTGCCATATTTGCGAACACTGGTTATTTTTAAGAGGAAAATCTTCTGAACACTTGTGCGTTATCTGTCGTGTCCATTTGAACACTCTTAAACACAAAGAGAGATCCATTATGTATGTCAGATTACTCAATTTGATACTTCAGGGTTTAATTTTCTGATAAGAATCTCCCAGTATATTTACTTTACTTCAAAACCCCACTTCCATTCAATTAGCCAGGCTGCTACGTGTCTCTTCGACTACCAGGAAAATAAAGGGTTACATTTCACCATGACTCCATGAGTTACCAAAAGTGTATTTGTCAGACATTAAATTGTTTCCTGGGACACGCTGGGAACCGAAAATCAATCTTAAGTAAAATACTCTGTTAAACTGTTAAAATTCTGTATGCTTTGATTTCGTGGCTTAGGGATGTTCAAAACGCCAGGAGTCATGGCATGAAGTGTTTATATCTATAAATAATACAAAGCACCAAATTAAAGTCATGTAAAAATAATAGCCTAAGATGAACAAGAAAGGAATATGGTGACGTTTCGAAGGCAGTTGTCCTTCATTATCATGCAACAGATTTGAGGCAAAAGCCTAAGTTAAATGCAAAAACTCATAACACATAAATAAACCAAGTAACACCTAATACTCCCTTTTAGTTGTTCTTGGTTTATTTATGTGTATGAATGTTTGTATTTGACTTAGGCTTTAGCCTCACCACTTTTTTGGGGTTTATTTATGTGTCACGAATATTTGAACCCTGTTTGACTTTCGCTTTTCCCTCAAATCCTTTGCCTGATAACGAAGGGTAATTTCTTTCAAATCGTTGTAGGCCTATTCGTGCTTTTCTTGTGTACCTTTTAGCTATCGTTCTTACATGAGTGTTCATAACAACTTCTTCCCCTTAATTTTAATTGAGGAGTGTTGGACAGTATTAAAGTTCTGTGAGGCGTGTGATGGATTACAGTGCCAAGATTGGCAAATTTTGTAAGCCTAGTGCACAAGTTATGCAGTGTTCACTGTAGCCTACACTACACACGTGTGTGTAGGACAGAATGCATCAAAACAGCAGAACTGTACTTGTGCGCTTTTCTTGCTTTTTTTCCTGCACACCCGATATAAGAAATCTGGCAATGACCTCATTTTCTTGTGATGACAGCTCAGTCAGCAAATCCATGGGTTTGTGGAGCTAAGAAGCCTCTAATGTATCTTAAGCAAAGTTCTTCACTCGTTGTTATTCTTGTATTAGTGATACAGGGTTCCCGCCAAAATGTTGAAATAATTTTTCTAAGTTTTCTAGGTTTTGCAGAGTAACTGATTTCAATTTCCAGGTTATTTACCGTAATTTCAGGAAGGAAATTTTTCCGCACGTTTTACCAATTTTACTTGTTTTCAGGGGTCACTTACTGCAAAAGAGTGGTCCAGTTTAATAAACTTTTCGGTGTTAACACAGAAGTACAAGGATACATTTTATTTTACCACAATGTCTTATCAAAATACCTTTAACGCATTCAGGACTAGGCTTAAAAGTATGGCTTTGTTTTTTCCCTGAGTTTTCCAGGTTGATAGTGAAAAATCCGAGAACTCCCTGAGTTTCAAATGTGGTTTAAATTCCCTGAGTTTTCCATGTTTTCCAGGTTGGTGGGAACCCTTTGATAGGCCTGTACGAATCGATATTTGTGAAAACTTTATTTGAAACAGAGTGCACCAATTTTCATCAATTTACACTTGTGTAAATAGACCAACGCCCGTCATATTTCTTCATTTAAACCTATGTATTGTCTCGTGTGACATGGAGATGCCTTCAGACTATGCAAAGAGTATTTTAATGTATGTGAACCAGTGTTAATTCATGTAGCCTTCCACTAACAATACAAAGCCAAAGTGACTAACAAGCTGCATTTCATATGACAGTTTATACTTTTCAATTGAGAAATACAATATTTTTCTTGTATTTTTTTACAAGCTGTATTTTTTTATAATTTTGTTTTAAAACTATTTAATGTTTGTAGAATGCAGAAAAAAATGCTTCAACAGGGCATAATTTTGTACAAATGTAGGTAATTATTAATGGGTGTGAATAGCCCGTAGAAAAGGTTTGAGTAACGAAAGCAATCTAAAAAGTAAAAGTACGATGTGCATTAAAGCTGTAGTGTGTAAAAATATTGGAGTGAAGTGATGACTTAGCAGGCAACCAAAGCTGTGGCATTACGGAACAATTACGCTGATAATTGCCGAATTGTTTAGAAATGTCTGTGTATGCGTTAAATGATTGTAATTCCATTCCTGAAGGAATTATTCTTTTTATTTGAAAGAGTTGTTTTAATTTTTGGTATATGATTTGGATTCGTTTCAAATCTGAAATAAAAAAAAGTTGAAGTCGGACGGTTTTCACCGATTGTTTTACTTTATTTTTGACAGTGCAAAACAATGACAATGTACTTAAAAAACACCCAGTTGCTTGCTATACATATTAATTGGTTTATAGCATCCGTTTAATAGTTATAACTAAAGCAACTCAGATATAAACTTGAAGTTGATGTTATGGCTTACCACAATAGGCCAAATAGTGATAACATGTTGGCGTATCCCATATCCTTCCATTCTTCAGCTAATATAATGCTGAAGTACGACCTAAAAAAATATTGGGCCTTCCACAACTTCAACTTTTAGTAAAATAAGCAATAGATGTTGTTTCCTGCACATGTTTGCTGCAGTTTAGGGAAAGCCTTTCAGCGACTACAAACTTCTAAAACTATTGATGGTGACTTATGGTTGCAAAAGGCAGACTCAGCATCGGAAATGGTTACAACCAAGGAATTTTTAATTGAATAATTTTCTAGTTGTGTTCCAACTTTCAGAATTAATTCGCAACGTTTTATTAAAAATGTATAGGCTACTACTCTTGCAAAGCATATAGAAGAGGGTGGAAAGGGGTAACCGATTACCATGTAACTTATTGTCACAAAGCTGCAACCAAGTTTTTTTTTTTTTTATTTACTTCACATACCGAATTCTTGAAGTCATAAAATTCAAGAGTGACAGTCTTGTGGAAAAACAAGCTGGGGATGGACAAATGCTGTGATTTTTTTAAGCCCAGATTTTTGCCAGCAATTTCGTAGCCAATGTTTTCAGAATAAGACAAACAGCTGCAAGTGGAAGTCTAAACATTAAAAATTTGTGTTTGTGCAACTTGGATAGGTAATATTATCTAGTGATCTCTTAGGGAAAACAGATGACAGAGCCTACATGGAACATGGGTTGTTAGTCTGTCCAACTTTGGCAATGAGCTACAAATCCCCAGTATGAGATTTTCCTAAAGTATCAGTTTTTCAACTCGTATTTTTTCGTCTTCAATGAAGTAGGAAGGCAAATTTTTTAATAACAAAAGGTATTAGGTTAAACAAACTAACAAACTAAATTTTAACTGCGGTATTGACATTGTTGCATCTTGAAGCATTCATGTAAGTTATATTGGATGGTACTTTAATGCTTTGGCTAAAGCTACAATTGAACAGTACTGATTTATAGTATATACCAATAGTTGAATCATGGATTGTTTTATTCCCTTTCCTTAAAATTGTTTTGAGAGAAGAAAAATAACCGGAAAAAAAAGTAAAACTCCTGCCAACCAATTGTGTAAATCATTACATACACTAATGGCTTTTGCCTACCATGAAACTTGGGGCAAGGTGCCTGGTGGTTAGCACAAGTCTCATGTGCCCTGGTTCGAACCTGTCCTCAGCAACTCATGGTATATTCTTGCCCTGTGATGCCTCGTGTTGATGGTGGCATGTAAAAGATCATGGGAGTTTCCAATTAAGATTACGTAGCAAAATTGTCCTCTCATCTTGCATCATGGTTTCAGCTGGAAGCATGACAAACCTCCAAGCATGAAACTATTGGCATCATGTACCAAAAGCATTAAGAAGCAGTAATGTCATCACAGCAAAAAATTATTTTGTTGGTTTATTTAATACATTTTGGTAACGGATCTACCAGCATGCTGCAGTGAGGGTGAAAACGACATTAAACCAAAAACTGCTATACCTTAATTCATTTTGCAAAAATTGGACAGAATTATCCTGAATTCTCAGTACCTTCATTATAACTGTAGGTACAGGAGTAGGCTCACATACTCCAGTCTTGTATATACTCACATACTTCAGTCTTGTATATGCACACATGCTCAGTCGTGTACATACTCACATACTCCTGTCATGTGATTATCGTAGCAAGTAGGCTATATTGAAAATAAAAATTCGCCTGTATATCGAGAGATTCCATTTCTTACTTTCTAAAGTGGTATGAAACCTTTGGCTTGACAGCTTTCTAAACCAGCGGTTCCACACCAGTTTTAAAATGAAAAATGAATCTGGAAAATTTAACCCATACGCTCGGAAGATGCTGTACACTGAAAATACAAATCACTGTATATCAGCTGAATTGTGTATTAAGTCAAAAAGCAGGCTACACAACCAGTAAACAGTTTATGTGGAAACTGAACTGGTATACAGTGATGTGTATTATCGATGTACAACGTCTTCGGATGTAGCAGTAATTTTTATTCTTATTTATTAACTTTTAACTTTGAGGCAAAATGCCAAACTTATAACGTGCTACCTCGCTTTAAAAGAAGCCGTAGCATTAAAGAGAAAAAAAAATAATGATATTCATTTCCTACTATTTGGTCTATCATACAACAATACGTTACAAGCTCTTATTCAATGGAGATTGTGAAATAAGACATTTCTACTTGGCCTACTCATTAGTTTTTGCAGAAACCTGATTATTGTGCGAGCGTAAAGACTGTTCCTAAAATTATAATAGCCTCGTTTAGGAATATGTGGTGCAAACTGTACGACCCTTGGTACGCCAACAAGTCAGTTTCAAAACATAGGTTATACGTTTTAATAAAGCCAAATGTTGTACATTTGTTAACCCCTTTCCCGACCATTGCGAATGGGTGATACTAGATTAAAAAAAAACACAAATGGGTTCAAACTCAGCTAGAGGAACCCAAGCTAGGAGAACACGAGTAGGCCCTCCTGATTCAAACTAAGTGTGCTCCTCCACAAACTATATGTCAGCACACTCGTTTGATGTTTATTAGTCCATAACAAGAAAGAGGATACAGCACCAAGATTTACGTTGAGAACAACACTCACAGTTTAAACGCAGCACCAAAGTCCAAATTTCACACCAAAAACTCCTACGTATTTTTGACTATTGTTACTAATTGCTTCCTCAGGCAGTCGAGAGACTTGCACTCACGAAACACCATTTTATTCACATTTTTGTTCAGCAAGATTTGTATTTGAGTGTTCGCTGGAATGTGAATAAACTGGTGTTTCGTCACTGCAAGTCTGTCAACTGCCAGAACAATTTTGAAAATTCGTAGGAGTTTTTAGTGTGAAATTTGGACTTTTGGTGCTGCGTTTTTACTGTGAGTATTGTTGTCATGAGTTTTCACCAAAGTAAACACACCGATTCGTCGGTTTTCCTGATGATTCACGTTGAGTCGAGGACGGACCTGTATTGGTTATACTCCACAATAATTGAGATGTCCCTGATCACTAGTTCGAATCCGGCAGTGTTACAATGTCACAGGTGATGACTGGAAAACGGTTCCCGTGCAAATTAGTCCCTGCCAGTCAGAGAAGGCAAGAATAATGTGAGAGACTACCTGTCTCATTCAAAAGCTATCAGACCTATTCTGATCTATTCTGGACAACGTTTCGGCCCCTGCCATGTTTGGAGGTTTCCTAGTTCCCGGTTCTCATGCCAGCATTATTTTCCTTCTTTACTTGACTTCCCAAAATTGGGCTGGTTCAACTATAGGAGGCATGACATTTTTTTCTTTACAAGTTGTCACTGTAATTAATAATTAGTATGAACATAAGCCAATTCAACTTGTTCTTTCCTGTTCTGCAAGGCAGCTTAGATTTCTTTAATCCTTATTTTTGGTTCCGTAGTAAGATTGCTTCAGAAGTGTTTAGTTAAAATTTCGGTTTATACTTTGACATAACAGCAACATCATCAATGGATTGCACAATACAATTTTGTACAGCATTTAACTAATGAATAGCCGAGCGAAAAGAGGATGAGGATTGGCTCTACGTTTCATGGCGTTTCTACTATAGCGAGCGAGTTAGCGTTACAGAAATTCTTAGTTCGAACTGGACTTCTTAGCCAAGGTAGCCTTTTGTATGGCCAAATCAAAATTTAATGCTGCGAAAGAGCAGCGCTAAATCTTGAAAATCATCTTCCTACACCATTAGACCAGTGGAAAGTAAGACGCTTGTACAAGGTAACGTTGTGAAGACGAATTTGAAGTTAAGTAACTTCCGAAAAAAACTAGCAACTGGCCACTACAGTTGTCATTCTAGGACATCACAAAAAGAAAATGTTGTGATGTCCTCTTGTGGTAATGTTGTTTCTTTTTCGTGATGTTAAAAAGCTTGGCTAATTTGTATGCAGATTTCTTACTCAAAGTGAAACATATAACCACTTTTGCGACTTTGGTTACGAGCCATGAAAGTGCCAATTTTTCCCCACTTCAAGGAGTCTTTGAAGCAAATGCCCTTTGAGATAAACTTACGCCATCAGCTCTCGAATCGTCTGCAAGTAAGCCGCAAAGATAACAAGCACTTCCACATATCGTCGGTTATTTCCGTATCTGAAATCTTACGTAGTTATCTCGTTGGAGTATCTCGTTTCTAGCTTTATAATTTTATTTTCCTAGGGATGGCGGAGTTGGGAGAAAATGCGTATATCTAACAGGAAAATTCGTAGGGCAGGGCGGCCTTCTGTATTTCTCTCCACTCCATAATACAATTCCCTCTTACTGAAGACACGGTGACTGAATGGTTACCACGATCGTGTGCCAGAATTCCCAGTTTCAAGCAACGCGGGGCCCTGTGTATTTCGGTGGAGAAGAAATTTGGAGGTGCACTCGTGCTCATGACGACTGTGGCTTGTAAAAGACTGTAGAAAGCGAAAATTCTCCTCTCCGTCCCAAAGAAAATTAACGGTTCGCACTATATAACAGCGCTGAAATAACAAAACGTTGATCCCTACTTACGAGATGAAAAATTGATATTTTTTTCTAAAAATGCCGTTTCCTGTCCGTCTTATGATAACCCTAGTATGACCTCGTGTATAATTTTCAAACGCTTTCTAAACGGTGTATAGCGCTAATGTGCTGTTGAAGGAATTTGGTGCTCGAAGTTGGGCTATCCTTTTTTTTTTTGCGTTAAATACATGTTTAGTTCATCAGCCCTTTGTCTTATATTTTCCGTTTCTTCAATCCTTTCTTCAAAAACGGGTCTAAGCGCATAAAACGATTGGAACCGTTGCTCAGCACACCATTTTACATTTCGACACTTGGATTTATTTTCTGCCATTTGAGAGGAATGGCAGAAAACCTAGTTAATTCGTGATTGTTTAATTGGGCAGCCATAAAATGCACAAATCATACCTGCAAAGTTTTGGACCTATAATGAGCTCTTTTACAAGTAAGAGCGACCTTTTTTTTAATCCATAGGCATAGAGACTGGTCATTAATAAACGCCAGGGAGGCGAAAGGTCGGAGGAAATGTTGTGAGGGGGATCATGGATTTTTTTTTAGGTCTTCTCGAGTATGGGTGATAATTTTTTAAAGCCCCACCAAGAAAGCACCACAAAAAAAGCAACTGACCAAAGTGGATAAAAAATATATTTTGGATCTAAAAAATGACACTTCAGCAGACCTACTCGAGGTTAGTGTTTACAAGGTTTTGCGTTGTTAGTATACAAATTAGAACCTTTAAAATCTGAATGTTTGCCAATGTTCATCAGCCTTGTCATTTCGTCAGAAAGGACAAGGTGTATCTGGCAGTCCCAAAAGGCATAAGAAAAGGAGTAGGAGGGGGGAACAATTAGTTTTGGAACTTAAATTGAGGGAAGGGTCACATTTTTTCTCAGATTCTTGAAGTGGAAGTGTTATCGAAATTGTTGCAACATTGCATTTTCATTTTCTCCTCCCCACACCGCGTTCCTCGGTCATAAATGACCAGTGCCTTAAATCAGCATTTTATTTATTTTTTAATAAATTCGTGGTTGAAAACACGTCAAGAAAGTAATTTTTTTTTTATCTATTGACTTCAGTCACTTTTTTATTTTTTCGTTTGTATGAAAACTGCATAACAGAAGGAAAGGCGCATTATACAACACAGCAGAACACACAATAATTTTCACCTTAAATTTTCGGCAGATTATCGTTGTCGACCTTCATCGGAAGTCAGTTGGTTAATATAGAAAATTACGAGGTACTCAACATCACTGTTTTGAAATTCGCGCAAGTTGTGAGCACCACTGATCTAAGCCGTGCGTTGCATCTGGAGTGCCCATTTTGAAAACTGTCAACATTGAAAACTGCCCGGATCAGCGGTTCGAAACTTTGCTACGTTTATTATTGTTTGTGAACTATGGCTTTATTGACAACAGTGCATTTACTCATAGTTAATTTATTTGCTTGTTCTCTACAAAGAAAAAGATTATTTTGTTGCATACGGGAGAATTTTGAACTAGACCAGGAGAAAATTAAATCCAAAAGTGAATACCCGTGCAGCCAAGGCGACTGTCGTAACTTAACCTATAACAACAACACGAAAAAAAAAAACACAAAACATTTTTTCTCCAGCTTTTTTTTTCCACTCACGATTAAAACATAAACATTTTAGTGTTAGGTGAGATGTTGGCTTTTCCCCAGTAAAAATAGGCCTTATTTGAAGCTGAGCAGCGTTATTTCAGAAAGTTTGTTGATTAGTAAAGGTGCTGGTCTTGGAAAGGTCCTTGAAATATCTACTGGCTTTGGAAAAGTTCTTCATAGTTCTTCAATTTCTTGTGATCTTGTGCGAACTCTGCATTAAGCGCGTTGAATCCACAGTCTGTGATGGTTGTAGGGCAAGACGGAAAGTCACTTTAATCATGAAGTCATGGAAGTTTAAGGAGGATAAAACGATAATTTAAGGAGTGCTTATTGATGAAAGAAGAGAAGGACTGACTAACACGAAAATGCGAGAAAGTTGTCCGATTCAGTTGCCTAGGAAACTCATTTCGCCGTTACTGAAGTACAGAAAAGTCCCCGTTTTCTCCCTTTTTTGCCGATATGTCATTCTTCTTTTCTCTGAAGGTCATCCCCCCCAAAAAAAAATAAAAGGAAAAAAATTCCCTGTAAGGAAAAGCGCTGAAGCGCTGACATTTTACAAGGAGGCGTTTCTCACCAAATCTGTGACTAATGCGTTAGTCACCAATTTGTGATAGACACGTGTAACTGCAACAAGCCATGTTACCCATCCATATAGCGAAGCAGGATGACGCAATACTTTCATTGCGCTATACTGAAATTTGAGCTAATAATAAGTTAAACCAACACACAAACTTTTTTATGAGATGCTATTGCGAATTGTTTGGTGCATAGATCTAACATGACTCAGATGCTGGATCGAGTCTTCGCCATGATCGAATTTTTATTTTAATATACTGTCTGCATATTCTAACGTTGTGGCGAGCAAAATTAAAGTGGCAAGCGTAGCTACTGATTTGGTCAAAAATGCCATTTTACGAAGAATAAGTTAGTTCATCTTTCCTTGACCTTCATAGTAAAAGTAAAAGAGCTATGGATAAAAAAAAATGAATATTTCCACGAGGTCAGAGTTGGTTTTTAATTTAGGCTTATGGAACCCCTATGGTGAGAAAATAAAATTCCGAAGTGAAATTATTTAAATCGCATAATACGATGTTGTCTATGCGCCAGTTATGAAGCTCGTTCTTTTGCCGTTCAGCAATTGGCAAAAGGAAGAGTGTGGGATTGGGGCTTAATGGCGCGTCGACAGCAAGGTCATTAGTGCCAAACTCAGTCACAGTGCAGTGGGACGGGTTGCCATGAGCCACATATCACAGAGATGTTAAACAAACCCCAAATCTAGATCTTATCATACATCTGTGCAAAAGGACAGCAAATGAAATATGTAAGTATTGAAAACTATTTTATTCTTTAATTGAAAATCTGCGTAACTGGATTTGGTCTTCTTTCTCAGTTTACAGTTTTTAACAAGTTAACGAGCAAGCATGGAGAATTATTCTTTACTTATCCTTTCAGAAGACACCTCTTTAGTACTGGTGATACTACAATTATTCGTATTTTACTCAGATTATTGATTTGTGAAGCAGCTGTTTGTCAGTAATGTTCTTGCAACAATATTTCATTATTTATTTATTTTGCAACGTTGAGTTTAAAGGTTACCTAATCCCATAGCAAAACCAAGAAAACAACTGGCCAAAATTAAACTAGCAAAATAAAAGCAGAACTCGACGGTAACAAAAGCAAAACACAAGAACTGGCTTTCTGCCGTGTGAACGTTTCCAACTCCTTAAGTTGGTGAATGAACACACGTTATTTTTAATGACAGAAGTCAGCAACTGAAGGGGCCCATAGGCGCTTTTCGTATCTAGACGTTGGCACCCCACAAACAATATTATTTATAGCAAAGAAAACTAACCAGATTTGATCTTCTTAATGGCAACAGCCTATAGCCAAAATATAAAACTTTACCATTCACTGTAGACAGTAACAACAGGTGCTTATTAACCAACGCTGTGGCCCTGAGGCATGCATTGAAACACGGGCCCCCTCACCTCCTTATCCTAATAATTATGGGGTCCCCTATGGAGCCACACCCTAATAAGGGGCCCGGGTAGCAGGGCCATCGGCCCACGGTACTAAATGAAGCCGGTGGGTTACTGTGCGTTTTCTATACGATGGTGGGAGGAAGGTAACTATAATGGGTGTTAAACGGAGAAAAAATAAACCCTTTTCTGAATAGCAAAATCGCTACAAAGCAACAGTTTAACTGTTATCACCAGTGAACAGTAAGAAAAAAAATTACATAATGGACAATAAGTGTGTTGTTGGGGGCCCAGTTTAGCCCCTACTTCAGTGGGGCCCCGAGGCAACTGTATCATGGGTAATAAGCCCCTGAGTAACAACGGTCTAGGCATTGGTTACAAAATAAAAATGCTGACCGCTTTCTTACCAGTGCTGCAATGATACATCTGGGTAACAGACCATAAAACTAGAAGTGCATTAGCAGGTTGGACTCATTTCGAACTGAGAAACTGTTTAAAAGTATAAATATACAAATGAGAGTTGGGGTGCGGCTTGAGGTTCCTGTATGAATGAAAGCACATAACGTTTGGTGATATTAATGTGAAGTCTGAAGTTTAGCTCCATCCTGACATATTGCATTTTGTATAGTTTATTGAACTAATTAAACTTAAAATGCACTTGAAGAATATTGCAAAGCAAAAAAAAAAAAAATTGCTGCCTGTTGTTGTGTGAATATGTGTGCACTTTCAGGCTTTTACTTTGCAACATTTTGTATAGTTTTGCATAATCTGCAGTAATCTTAATTTATAATATACGGTCTACCTCTAAATCGTCTTCATAATACAGAAATGGAATAGCGCAGCTGGACATCTTATAGCCAAATCTTGCTTTAAAAAAAACAGACAAAGAGACGAACTATAGGATAATCGAGACTTTAATTTTCGGGGTAATTCCCTTCTTGGTCACCCCTCAAAAATTAAAATTTCATCCATGACCTTCTCGCAGTATCTACTTGTCTGACACCTTGTTGTTGTCTTGTTCATCATGCCAATCATGTGTTTTTGCTACAGGATAGCTTTTTAATTATTTTGTTACTAAATCTACATTCTCGATTTTGCAATAACTGCAGCACAGTAGGCCACACATGTTTGAATGCAAGTGGCAACGTGCAACCCTATAATCAATACTTAGATGCACAAAATGTAGACCAAAGATGTGCGTCAATATTCAGAGACGTATTTTATGATCGTAGTAATCAGTCATCATCACTTCAGATGTCAGGAGTTAAAAAATTCTGACAACTGCTTTTAAATTAAAATAGCAATTTCATCTGTAATAATGTTTAATTTTTTGTTTGTTTTGTTTAGTGTAATTTAGGCTAATTTAATTTTAATATTCTAGTTATTTAACTAGAAATTTAACTTGACTATAATTCGTATAAAAGATTAAAGCTGGAGGCCCTAAATACATCATTTCCAGTATTAATTTTATTTTATTTTTATTTGAAAGGTCAACGAACTGCTTGTCAGTTGCTGCGTCCAAACCTTGCTCTCTATAATGATCGGTCGAAAATAAAAGCCTTTGTTGCTCATGGGCCTTTCCGTCTTCCTTAATTTTTACGTTATAAATCAACACTTTAACGGCAAGTGCGAATAAAAAAAATAAGATAAAAATAAAAATTCGCCGCAAATAAGCATCTTAATATTCCCTAGCTTGAACGTTGAATAACACGTCACTTTATCTTCATGGGCCTCATCAATCATCTACTCCCAATGGTGTAAAAATTTCTTTCATTTTCGCCTTTGGAGGCGGCCATGTTTGTTTACGTTTTGAAAACAGCATGGCGGGCGCAGCATGAGTGTGTACACAATTTGCAATCGCAAAGAATCGGAAGCTGTTAATCGTCATTCGGTTAGTTATAAATTCTAGTAACAACAAATTAAACTGGCTAAATAAATCCGGATTATTTCAGTGGCGGTATTTAATAAATAAAACTACAAAATGCGTGAAATATTAACGCTTCAACAAGCGGACGTTGCCTTCTTTGTGTCCGTTTCCCGGATTCGTTCCGCCCGATTGGATTCTCTCCTATGTTGGGGGGTTTTAGACAGCTATATGGATAGTCTTACTCAGAATTCTTCTTCACTAGAAAAGGGAGGCTGTATTTTATATTTCTGTGCGCCTGAGGGGGGGGGCCCAAGTGAGGTGCGTGAAAGGGTTAAAGAGCCTCAGGTCAAACCAACGAACCGCCCCTTGCTCAGGCGGGGCCATCACTACAGCTTGGCCGGCACCGGCGGTATCAGGACACCCCGTGAATTTTATGGCTGCACCAGCCGGCTCAACCCCCGGTTTTTCAGAGGATTACAAAAGGGGTTCTCAGCGTGGCAACGACAAACGTACGTGCGACAAAATTCGCGGCTAAAAGCTGTGACTTTTCGAGGGAAGACGCGAACTCTGTGCTCGCCCTTGTTTTGTTCGAACAATGCCACTGTCATCCGTGGGAAGCCAACCTTCCACGTTAGGCCTAAGTGTTTAGGCCTAAAATATAGGCCTAACACCGTTGACACTGTAAGAACAGCAGCCAACTATCGGTACTAACGTTCGAAATGTTCGGATATAGGCTTACGGTCGTGAGCAACCGCACGCCGTGTTCGCTGCTGCTTTCTAAGCAGCGAATGTGAGACCACGTGCTCTGGCTCTGTCTTTTATACTTGGCTGCACGTGTACTCGTCGGCTACGTAAGAAAATATATTGCTCTGCCATTAAAAAAAAAAAAAAACTTCTGCACATGCTCAGTTGGTGGCGGCTCCGTGCATGGTGTGATGAACGGGCAGGCAGTGGATAGGCGGCTGGCATCCAGCGACGATTCTCCATTGAATAACACGGTAAAATGTTAAAATTACCCATAATAAATCGGTAACGAACTACATCATAGGATTAAGTCTTTTAAACCTAAGTCTACATGACGTCATTTAAAGTTTAAATTATTAGTTAGGTTTAAGTACCCGAGTGGCCGAGTTAGGCCTATTAGCCACTAACCGTTTTCTCCCGCGTGTCTCTAAATCAATTTTTATGGCTTTTTAATTGTTCTAACATATTTGAGTGTTCTAGACGGCTTTTCTGCACGATTTTAGTTAGAATGATGTTGTTTCACCTGAAAATTGAGTTATTGTTGTAAAAATTTGCAAAAAAGAAGCAGAATTGATTAACTTATTGGCATATACAAAGCGACCTTACACGCTCTCAAGAGATGCTATTTATAAAGCAGTTATAAAAACGCAAAAAGCACTTAGCACAACGTATTTACAAATTTATGTTAGCTAAACTTTGCTGAATAGGATGAAAATGAAAATAATATTTTTAAAGGTTACTATTTCCCATCAATCATATTTGTTCACTTGAAATCAGAAGAAAAAAATGATTTCGAAAAGCGAGTTTATTTTGTTTATTATGTGTTAATTCATGTACACTTATAATGGATATTGATTAGCTTTAGGAGATTTATTGGTCTTGCAAACCAGTTTCAGTTAAAATATTGTCTGCTAGAGAATTCCCTTTGTAGGCCTAACAGTGTTGGGGGCAAATAAGAGCACATTATTGTTTATCAAGGGAACAAAAATAACTTGTCGTCGTATTCATGGTCACCAAAAAAGTTAAACATGTAAATATAATATCACTGTCACATGTCATTAAAAAAAAACATATAAAATCAGCTGGGCTTTGTAAAACAAATGAGAATGGATAAAAAGGTATTTTTAGTTATGAAATAATTCGGAGCTATCGTTAGCAGTAGGCCTACTGAGAGACTGACATTTTACGTGCTTTGCCCTACATTTTATTGCATAATTTTAATTGCCCAATTTGGATAGTGTTGACTGAAGTGATCATTAACGAAGCCTTGAATTTAGCTTCGAAATCAAAATTCAAAAGCCAAAAATAAGCAAAATCTTGTTGGATATATAGCCATCTTATTGCAGAATCCTTCTATTTAACATAAAATTTAATTACAGGCCTTATTAACTAAAACGAATTAGGCCTACACCACTTTATTTTCAAGAGTTATTTCATGGCAACTATAACAAACTATGTAACCCTAAGTCATATATGTTATAATTGCAACCCTTATTTTCTTATGGTGGATAGATTTTAGGGCAAAAAATTGGTTTGATGATAGAGAATTATAAATAGGAGTAATGACGTGGTTTTGCCAGACCTTGTGTTGTTTTCAGCCAAGCTACCACAAGCTTGTAGGGATAACCCCACGAAAAAAGGATGTTCTGAGAACTTATGTAGTTAAATTTTTGGCTTTTTTTGGGGTCACTAAAAATTCAGTGCAAATGACGTGCAGTGCACATGCATTCAAAAAAATATATCCACTTTACAGTAGTTTTAATAGCCATGTAAATTTATAATTATTCTTTTTTTAATTTTACTTGGTGAATGAGCACACTTTTCATGCCAGAAAGAGAAATCATAATAGTTAGCCTATTTTACTAGTCCGAGAAAGGCTAAGAACTTAAATTCGAATTTGATTGGGCAAGTTTGTCTTTAAATTTGGAACTGTGCCTCTCTCTGCTGGATACAAATGAACCAAAAGTTGAAATCTTTCGTAAAAAGTGAAAAATGAATATACAATGGATGTCTTTATTTTATTTATTTGCTTATTTATTTTTAAATATTCCTTTTGCATTTTTGGTTTCAACAGTATTGCTAAATGAACGTGTTCGATCTCCCAACCCACTTTTACCCATTAAATTTTGTAACAATTGAATTCAGTCAATAAGCTAGAATAATACTGGAAGCTTGCATAACTTAAAATCCATATATTGAATAATAAACAATACAAGTGTCTGTTATCACAAACTGGTATTCATAAACAAACAAAAATCTATCGAAAAAGTGTTTTTTGTTTATTCCTGGTATTTCTGCAGTTTCATTTTCTTTTCATTTTTTTTGGTCGAGTTTTGTGTCAGCTTGCAGCCATCAGCATTGTTATTGATTTGTAGGCCTAACGCATGCAAGCATATTTATGTTTTCAATGTTTAAAGAGCATTAATAGTTCAAATTCCATTATTCTGAATAGTACAGTTTAGTGTAAAACAGTAATCTATCCCATATTATTATCTACAGTTTTTGCTGTTAAAAATGATAGATGAATTGCAGTCGCACATGAAAATCGAATTATTGTGAATTTTTTTATTCATACCCTTTTAAATTTTTAAATGATGTGAAGGTTAGACCTATTCATTCCATTTACTGATTGTAGCCTATTTTTCCGTTTTCAGTTGAGCAGTGAACAGTAAGGCAGAGACAACGTTTTCAATGTTTTAACATGTGTAGGCCTATAACTGCTGCAAACAGGAAATCGTACTCTCCAAAAGTTTATTTTATGGTTTGCTCCTTTGTTCAAAAGCACAAACTTGTTGCATCTCGTTCACGTTGTGGCGTATTCTTTCTTACACGCGTAAACTCGTTGGATATTTGTTAAAAAAAAATCATTTCAGAAGGTCATGGAGCCGATTAGGAAAATAAAGTTATGGTCTCTTCCGATACGACCTTTATGACATCGCGTGCCATAAATCTTGCCGTCGTTAACGGTTCGTGAAACTACGTTAATGTGAATGAAATGAGAAACGTACACCATATCGTTTTTACGACTTGACTACTCTTAATTCATTGTGCATTGCGAAGAAATATTTTTCATACGTATTAGTTTACGTTTTAGCACAAAACGCGGGTCGATTTGTTGACACTCGGATAATCTTAAGCCTAACGTTAGCCCCCCATTTGTTTTGTTTTGGTTTTCTCTCTGAGAAAGTAGCTAAATAATTGTAGTTTAGCTGTGTTTTTCAGCTCACCTTTTCAGTATTTATTCGAGTTAGAAGAGACCGTTACGCGGTTGTGTCGTATTCGGCTTGTAATTACAGACCGCGACGGTGTTTTAAGACGGAAAAATCGGTGACACAGCTCGCGGCCTTAGGTAATGATCAGCCCATAATTTACGTCGGCAGCCCCCGCGCCTCCTGGCCCCGCTCGCGCGAGCACGTGGATCCCATCTTGCGTTGTCCAACAGTTCGTTTTATGAGACCAGAGAGAATCGTGGGGACACGCGTTCGGCCATTCAATTAAATCCCCAAACAAACATTTAAATTAAGGGGACCATTAAGTCTTGTTAAGGAAAGAAGGGTCGGGGAAGGGGCCTAGCTTTTATGCGCGTATGCATTGTGGAGGCCGTGCCAGAGGCGGTAAACTATGTCCTCTTAATTGCTAGTTTGCGGGGTTGCCCGTAGGAGAGTCAGGAGGAAAGCACGGCCTCATAGCTCAACGATATGCCGTTTGGAGCGCGATACATTGCCGCCGCCGCTAAATCGCCCTAGGCGGCTCCGCCTATTTGGTAGCAAGCTCTCCACGTCTCGGAGTGGCTGAAACGCTTTGCTCGATGTTGCGTACCTGACAACACACCTGAAGTTCGGCTAAAGAATAATTGTGTGTATGCGGAGTATGCGTAGATTTATAGCCGGCAGCAATTTGACAGCGCTGTTTTCGGTCAAGGGGAGTGACTTGTATACGAGCGCTCTTTCAGTGAGCAAGCGGGCCGCTGTTTAGTTCTGAAGCGCCGTACGTCGTCAACACGTGAAAGCGTCGTTGTGGATTTTTTCCCCTGCTTTTGTCTCTTGTAGTGTCCGCCAGTTTGTTTTATTTTAATTAAGTCATAATAATAATTCTGACGTATACGACGTGCTTGTCGGCCAGCGAGCGAGGTGGTGTGCGCGAGCGACGAAATCATTTGAATAATCAGGCCCGGCGTGGTGCGCGCGTCGCGCTTCCGGTTCGCTTTCGCACCGTGTTTTCGCGTTTTAAAACTACTGTCCCCCCGTAAAACTACTTCGGACCGATTCTTGGACATCTTGGCTACCGATCGGTACCGTCCGTGGGCCTAATTAAAAGCGATAATACACAAAACGGCGCTCTGGAAAAGGTACACACAGTGATTATGTACTTAACCTCTCACGCGTGCTCCGCCACCATTGGCTGCCGCGCGTCACGTGGTCCGGGCGTGCGTGCCATATATGGAATAATGTGCTATTAAAAGTGTGCCAGAGGTTTCCTGGAGTGCAGTACGGCCATAATTCATCAAAATTGCGTGGAATATTGGACACAATTATTGCCGCGCCACAAATCACACACGACAGATGAGTTCGTATCAGTTTGTCAACTCCCTTACAACGTGTTATAACCAACGTGGACAGGACACCTCTGGACAGGACTATTATACGCCAAATGTACAATCTTACGGCAGCTGCTATAGCCCTGCATCTCAGCAGGCGCAGCAATATCCATACCCACAGTCGAGCGTGCCGCACATTCAAAATGGCGACCACTATAGCGGTTCCCAGAGACTAACTCATCCCAACAATAGTCGCAGCCCAAACACACCGTCAGCTGTCCAAGTCAGCCAGGCTCCGAGCTGCAAGTATGCCGAGTCCAACGCGGGCTCCCCGCAAGACCTGAGTGCGACGGCAGGTCAGCAGCAACAAACGCCGAGCAGTCCTGTTCAGGGCGCCCCAACTCCTCAGCCTCCGGCCGGACCTCCGGGCCAACAACAACAACAACAACAGCAACAACCACCTTCACAGGCGGGGCAGAACAAACCCACGTACCAGGGCAACCCTCCTCAAATCTACCCTTGGATGAAACGGGTCCACCTGGGCCAGAGTAAGTACCGAGCGCGCGCTTTGGTCGTAAATCTTGCCTGCGCGCGCGTGTGTGCATGTAGGGCAAGCCCCTCTCCTCTCTCTCTCTCTGTGTAGCTAGCTCATGTCCCTCGCATCCCCAGCATCCCAACCTTTAGATTCTGAATGAAAGCGTTGTAGAATTGTATGCTAAACAGCGGCGGCGTCGTCTGCTTGAGTCGGTGCCGGTGTCTCTGCCCGTTACCGTTTCCGCGGCGAAAGAGCCATAATTTACGGGCGCAACGAGGCAGACGGCGGGCAGGCTGGTCCGGGAAGGGATCCAAAACATTGCTGGGATGGCGAGAAAATTTCGTCTTGTGGGGCATGTGTGTATGTATGTATCTATCTGTATGTGCGTGCGGGGCAAAGAAAAACCTAGCCACGTAGCGGCGAAACGCGTGTCGATGCCATGCCGGTTTGGCAACGTGGCTTCGCGGCAGCATGTGTTTTGATTTCGCGGGCGAAAGTTTTGAACGAGCGAGCGTGCTCGAAAGCGTGCAAGCGAACGAGCGTTGCTGTGGCGAGCTAGTCCAATTGGATCAAGTATCATTTAGTTTTATGGCCCCGGCAATAAAAACTCGCTCGCCGACTTGGCTGGCGGCGCCGCCGAAGGAAAAGGGAAAGCCCGCACAATTTAAAAGACACGTGGTCTCTGAGAAAACCAGAGAAAAGGCCGAGAAAATGTTTGGAATGTCTTGTCATGTAAAGGTTGAGCCAGAAGAGGGGATTTCGAAGCTGGTTCCGTATTGTATGTGTAGCAGCTAATTGTGGGCATTCTTCCAATTCCTGTTAAGGTTGGTTGTAAAATATTTTTCAGGGGGACTGTGTGTGAAAAGTTCAAAATAATCCTCTTGAAATGTGCCCGGGTGTCATTGCTCAAAGATGTCACATAAAAAAAAAAATAATGACGTAATGTTTGTCTTGGCTAAAATAGTGTTTGTGTTGCTTACCGCTTGCTATTTGAGATGAAAAAAAATTATGCGTATTTAGCTGAACTCCGAATTTTCGTTCGTTTGGTGTGGGTATTTAACGTTTGTCTCAAAGTGTAAAAAAAAACAAAAACGTTGTCCGTTTCATGTGAATGAGAATTTATGTCCATAGAAAACCTTTTGATTACATAAAATTCTCTTTAGTAGTTTTACACAAAATGCGTCGCTCCATACTAAATACCATGAATGTGAACCAAAACGTTGAAAGAAATACGAGCGTGCAATTACAAATGATTGAAGAAAAACTATTCCAAGGTGCTAAGTTTTAGATAAAACCTTGCCAAAAGTTCCAAAAAGCAGCCTGAAATTCCAAATGTTCGAAGAAAAGTGGTCAAAACTCCACAGTATGATAATACCTTGGCAAAAACAGAATTCCACCACGTCCTTCCCCAATGTGCTTTGTAAATGTCTAAATTATCGATCCACACATAGGCCAGCTTGAAAGTTCTGAAATATCGGCCACGAATTGCCGAACAGTTCTCTAAATATTAACCTAAATATATGAAAATTTAAAAGAAGGCTAACGAATAAACAGATAAAATGCTACGATGGGAGTAGGCTATGCGTTTACTTGCAAGTTTTAGGTTCTAAATGCCAACCATAAATTGACAGGTTATTAGTTGGCCAAAATGCTGCTAGACAAAACGTGGTCTAGCATCAAGCGTGGTGCAAATAAAAGCAGAAAAAAGGTATCGTATTTTTTATTCTTATCTGTTTGTAAAAGAGGTTCCTATTTATATTTACAAAGTTAGTTGAATATGGCAGCCTATGCACTAAAAAGAACGAAACTGCAGTGAGAGGGGGGAGTTTGAGGGGGGGGGGGACTGCAGCCACCCCGACGATGTCTTTCTTTACGTAGCCTATATAATGCATGTTACCCAGCTGAAGTTTCTTTGCCGTCACAAGGCTTCATAAATAAATAATGAACAATTAACGACTCGTTGATTAGCCTATTGGCCCTACTGTCAGTGAACACTGCTGTCTGTTTTTGCTGTCAGTTTGTTCCCTCGACCAAAATTGGAGAGAAAGTCTCGGTGGGGCGGAGAAGTGAAGGGTGGGGGGGGGGGGGGCACAATGCCTCAGATATTTAGCCCTGACAAAAATTTTAAAGGTGTTAACTTTCTTCACGGAAAATTGACTTCCCTGCGAGATGCATTATTATTTATTATATTCACTCAAAACTATACGTAAGTGCTGAAAAAGACGTTATGTTTAGGGTGGAAGACAAAATGTTAGCAGGATACTTCCTGTCAAAAAATTTAGCGGCCAAGTTTCAAAACGTAAAATTTCAAAATTCAGTTCGTTGGCAACACCCTGTTATTTCCTGCACGAACGTGAAAAACGTGTCACGAAATGTGTCATTTCTAGTTTTCGCAATTTCGTAAAATGAAGTAACGTTTCAGGAGGATTTTTAATTCTTGACAGCTGTAAACAAAAGAAATGTCAGCTCACTGTTGCTCGTCAATGTCCATGCATTGTTTCCCCGTGTTGGCCCGCATGTGTGTGCAACGTGCGGTGTTGCCACGGTGTTCAACAACCCCATAAATTGTGTCCGAACTGCAATGGACTCTATACAGTCTGTGGACGTAGAAGGAAGTATTGTCTGATTTGTCGTGAAATATGTCCAGTTCAACTTGCAATTTCCGTCAGGCACACACGTGTGAGTGTTTATGTTTATCACTTTTGCCCAAAAACTTTAAAACAATGCAGGGCTAAAAAAATCGTATACCATAACATAAAGCACGCACCAGTTTATACTTTGGCAAGTTAACTACAATCGCAAAAGAAAGCTACATCCATATGCATTCACATTCAAGTGTAAAGTTTGACATATTTATGTAACTTATTTATGTACAAATATACGAGTGATATCATATCATGATTTCATGGTTCAAGGAAAAAAAATCGAACGTGTCAACCCATCAAAAAATTGTCGGCTGTTTTAGCGCAGGATAAAGATGTATGTTAGCAATCAATAACCACACCAGGAAAGAAACAAAGAATCATTGTTTCGAAGACAGCTTGTTCCGTGCCCGTACTACTAAGGCCTATTTGGTATTTTCCGTTGAAAAAGACTGGGTGGTTTCCTTCCTGGATCGCACAAAAAAAAAAAAAAAAAATCTGAGATTTTCAGCATACTGTCTGGTAGATTTACGTGGATGCTGTAATGTAAGTTCATAAAGCAAGCATAACTCCTAAAGCCGTAACTCATTCTGGCGTATTCTGGGTATCCTCTTGTCTTCTGCCATGAATGGAGATTTCCCCAGTTCAAGCCCCGGTTGTCCGGATTTCATTTCACTTCCAAGATTGTTCGATGAGTTTCAAAAGTGAGCCGATTGAAATAGGCTATACACGAATATTATTTTGCTTCAGTTGGCGTTGGGGGGGTGCAATGGAGTATTAATGGCGCGTCGACAGCCAGGTTATTAGCGCCAACCTCAGTCACAGTGCAGCGGTTCGGGTTACCACACTGCACCACACATTACAGAGATCAAACCCCAATGATCTACATCTTATCATAGATCTGTACCTCCTGCAAAAATTAAAAAAAAAAAACCCGGACAGGAGGACAGACTTATCGCCAACTGACGTTAGGGTATAGGCTTCAAAATATTTCAAGGAAATAAAAGTTCCCTTTTTTTCAAGTGCAGTAAGCCTAAAAATTATAATATTCTTAGGCACGAAGTCTTTTCAAGAATTCAACCTTTCCTTGACTTTCCTTAGTTCTAGGGTTAAAGAAACGATGTATTAGGTGAAAATTAACCTAAAAGCGAATAAACATAATGGAGTCAACATTGTGAACAACTAATACAAGTGAGCTTATTGAAGTAAAAACCAAGCTGTGCTACAAAATAAAAAGACGAACAACGTTCTGAAAATAATCAATTTTCGTCATCAGGTTTACGAATTAAAATTTTAAATCATGACAAGTCCACTAAGTCATTAGCCTACATGTTTAAAAGCATAACGCAATAATTTTAAAAGAATAAAATAAAATAATAAAAAGCCGAAAGCCACCATTTTTCGGCTTTTTATTATTTTATTCTTTTAAAATTACTGTGTTATGCTTTTAAACATGTGATGACTTAGTGGGCCTTGCCGTTTTTTAAAGTTTTAATTCATAAACCTGATGACGAAAATTGATTATGTTCGAAACGTTGGTCGTCTTTTTATTTTGTAGCACTGCTTGGTTTTGACTTTAAAAATACAAGTGAGCAGCAGCCATGACGAAAAAATGTCACGTGTCATCATGAATCCTGGAATTGAACCCGAGTCCTTTGACTTGGGCCAGTTAGTAGCGATTTTGATACGTCTAGTTAGCTTCTTGATCTAGTGTGTTGCAGTCCCAGTCTATTAGCTCGCCCATTTCAAAGACCCGGGTTTAATTCCGGGATTTATGATGACGCATAAAATGTTTTTTTGTTGGCATTACTGCTCACTATAGTCATCCTTAGCTGTTCCCAAGTTTCGCGGCATTGTGTTTTTTTTCTCTCTCGTTCTTTACACTTCTTGAGTAGGTCACCAAACGTGCTGAGATTTCGACGGCTTCTTCCCTCACAACTCTCTCTTCAAAGCAAAACATCACCCATCTGCGAATTTTTTTTTCCACCATCTGCAACGATTTAATTTTCTTTCCCCTCCAAAATTTGACAGATGACAACTAAAACGAAGAATGACGAAAAAAAATTAATCCCGCACCTCTGAATTAGAAATTCTGTTCATATCGACTGGGAGGCACGAGCAATTAGATAAGGGCCAAAAAAGCATTAAAAAAATTAAAGCATCTCTATTTTGCCACCCCTGTCAAAACGCAGGGCCGTGGTGCACCTCAAATCTTTGCATGGTGTGTCACAATGTAAATTTGTCTCCTTTAATTGCGGAAATCTATTGCCTAGGCTAGGCCTCTATGACAGTACTAGGAAAGCAACTCTTTTACTACGTAATCATTAACTCCCTCCCCCGGGCCCCCCCCCCCTTAAAAAAACTGAACGTTGTAATTGCTCTAAAATGATAAATTTCGCTAATAGGCTACAATAATATGTTGGTTTCTCTTTTTGTGTTAAAGTGCCTTTCCTTTCATATTCTTCATAGTGCCTGCCAAACCTACCAAAAGGGTTCTGAGTACTAAATGTAACCGCTTAGTTACATTCATTGATTGTACAGTTATATTGAAATATTGTTTTAATTAATAGACAAAACATTTCATATCTTCACGAGAAATATATTTGCATCTGTATTTCTTTCACCAGTTATTGCAAAATTTATTTCATCTCTGTAACGTGTGGCGCAGTGGCAACCCAAACCATTGCACTGTATACTGAGGCTGTCGACGTGCCATTAAGCCTCAGTCTCATCCCCCTCCCATCACATTTCATCTGATTCGATGAGTGATGCTCACAACAATTTCCGTACAGTGATTCATTTGTTAAAATTAAAATATGGAGGTCACCCTCATCAGAGGCGCGACAACATCTTAATTGTGATTTAACAAATTATTCAAAACAACCTACGTAGGCCTACAAACTTGGCGTGATGTGTGTAATTCCCCTCCGTTGTCGCCCCCCCCCCCCCCCCCTCATTCCTCTGATCCGTAAAGTTCACCTACTAACTTGATTTAGTTTTTACTAGATTTGCATTTACTATTAATAGATCTTCTGTTTTTAACTCTCTGTGTACGCGCCTATATTAACCGTAAGCTTAATATGAACGTAAATCTCCTTTTAAGACTTTTCAGTATCACTTTACAGCTTCTTGTTCTTTTTTTCCACTCTCACTCCATGTAGAGCTAATTTCCATTTTTTTTTTCGGCGAAGTTCTCCAATTCGAAACGTGTTTTCCTGGTTAGTGCTTGTGACAGGCTACTCGGTAAAAATTATGGCTACTTGGGGTGGGTGTCACAGTGTCACCACCTCGCGTGCTCCCCCATTGTTGCTACTGCTATTCTTTAATTCCTAAAATTTCGGGGTCTCCTTACCACAGGTCGTAAATCAGGGCGAAAAAAAAGTGACACGTGGGACAATGGTTTATTGTAGTTGTTTTGTTGAGACACAACGTTTTACTCACGCAAGCGGAAAGGTAACGAAAATTAAACGTTTTTGGCCAATTAAGTCATACAGACTTTTGGGCTACTGATGCTTAACTTCAGGGATAGTTATTTCACTGTGTATATTTCGGCTTAATTATTTGTAAAACTGGAATAGACTGAATAACAACGAAATTCTGTAGAAACGATTGGTCGTAAAGTAACTGCTTGCTAGTCAGTGTTAAGATAAACTAAGTCTAGAAATGATAGGAAGTAAGTTCTCATCTGATAATAGTTCGCGGCTTCTTTACTAATTGCTGGTTTCTTTTTGTACGTAGTTAAACCTAGGTATATGCACCTACTGTAAGTACGTACAGTAAATAATGTATGCTGTGATAATGACAAATGTTATAGCCCTAGGTTTGTTGTTTTAAAGCAACATGTCGTCGTATTACGTGTTATTAATACATTGCTTGATTAACGCTATAGCTACATGGAAAATTCATCTGATTTTAATGACATGCACTGCACAAGGAGCTATCCAAACGTATCCCAAGCTGTCATTCATGCTGAACTTGACTGGCATTTTTTAATGTGACGTCGTGCCGTCTTAACCCTTATTTTGTGCCCTATGATAGAGGGTGAGCTCCTTTAAAAGAGTAGCATGTATGTGACTTACATTTGTTTTTCAAAACAGGTTGAAACAGTAGAGCGGAAAAACGAGACATTTAGATGGTGAATGCTTGCGTTTATTTGTGCATGCAAGTAAACCACAAATTTAAATAAAAGTTCAAACCATTTAAACATAAAATAACAACATTTAATCTGTCTTCATATTTTAAATGCTAAATTTTAAAGGACTCGGGCAATAAAACGTCAACGTAATCAAATATTTAGGCGTACTAAAGCCGTCGATTTGCGATCAATAAACTTTCATGTCAACTTCTCGTAAAACGTGATAACAATCGTCTTCAGTTCCTTGAAAAAATTTCTTAATGACTGTTTAGTTCCTTAAGTTAAAGTTGCGTAAAGAAATTCACTAATTAAAAAAAGTTTTATTTCATTAGATTACCACTCTGATGCTACGGAAACGAAATCTAAGAAAATAACGCTTCCGTTTCAGCTACATTTGAGCATTTCCCGCTTTAGAGTGTTCCGTCAATAAAAGCGAAAGCCTTCAGCAACAGGCTGCCCATTTTGCTTGGCGACGCTCAGCGAGTTAAATCGTGTCCAACAAGTTTCAAAATTTATTGTCTGCAACGGCTGTTGGTTCTACAGGTTCACGAGAAGTCGATCCCGCAGAAAATGTTCGCAGATTTATTCGCAGTAGCTTCAAATTCACCGCAGAATAGATTAAAACCGAAATGAAGGTTATATTTGGAAAATTTTGCTTTACCTCAACTAGTTTAAAAGCATAGCAGGCCAGGTTCTGAAAACGGGTTAGTGATATAACGATTGGGTTAAGACAAAACTCGTGTCATTTCTAATAGAATTTCTTTAAATGGGCTCCAAATATTTCGACGTTAACAACCGTCAAAACAGCATCGATTTGCAAGACGTAATAAAATCCATAGAAATGCGCTGTTTTGGTGTCATGTCGTCTCTTGTGCATGACGATGTCTTTGCTGAACCCGTTTAATTTTTTAGTAGCCTGTTTTGTATTTTATCATTGTTCGGTAATGGTAACGACATTTGACATCTAACCTTCACATTTACGACTGTTTTGAGTTTTACATCCTCCTGCAGCTGCTTTGACACTACTCCTTTTTGGTGGTTTTCTTCTCAGCTTCATTGTGTGTTAAAAATCACGAATGTAGTACAGCCTACAAATTTAATGATACTTTAAGTAGGTAGTACAGCCTACTTAAAGTATCATTAAATTTGTCAATCACTAATTTTATTGCCAATGACAGACACTTTTTACAGCTCGAAATTCAACTGTGATTGAGTAATTTGATGATCGAGTGACAAAAACATTTATGGTTTTACACCGATAAATTTTGATATGTCCAGTAATCTTTATTAATTAACAGGAGAACGACAGCCAAACGAAGTCAGCTAATATTAAGGTTATCAAATGGTATATTAAAAATAAATTGCTGATGTATTTCCATTTCTTTTTGGACTTGAATGTCACACTAGTGAGTTCATACTTCCTCTCCCAGTTTCACGCACAACCAAAACAGTCGAGTTTCTTCCTTAAAACATGAGAATTTTCGGTGGCATTTACTTACCATATTCTTCAGACATTTACAGAGTCTCACGAACGCACACTAACGAACTTCTGTCAACGTTCACCGTTGACTGGAGTTCGTTGGTGTTTGTTTGTTTGTTTGTTTGTTTGTTTCAACCCGGGCAACTGCACTGTGACAGAGATTGGCGCTAATGACCTAGCTGTCGACGCGCCGTTAAGCCTCATCCTCCCCTCTCCTTGAGCCATTAAAACAAAAGTTGGCTAGTGTTGTCTTAACGTTCTTGTTGTCCAACTAGCTTACACTTCTTCAAACTATCTATCTCACAATTTGAAGAAACGCAACCCTTTTCTGTTTGCAGGCTACGTTTTCGTAACACCCGTGACACGCTGTAAATAATGGCATAATGGGTCGTCACAGAATTTCTTGTCTCCCTTGACTTTTTGGAATTAAAATGGATTAGCTTTAAATAAAGGGCAGAGTCCTGGCGTTAATCCCTGGTGCAGAGGGGTTAGCTTGGAGTGTGCTGCATATTTAAGACCAAATGAAAAATCAATAGATCTCTTGCAGGATGGCGGCAGTAGGGATGGTGGGGGTGCAAAGTGGGAGGGGGATGCACGATAGACGGTGACTTCATGAATGACAGTCACATACAAAAGTGAGAGAAGTATCTGGATATAAAAGCACAGTGAGTGAGGCAAGGTGGCCTGATGGTTAACACGTCTAACTCACGTGCCACAGTTCCTGGGTTCACACCTGACATCAGCCACCCTTAGCGTTTTTCAGGAAACCAACCCAGTGACACCTCGGGCTCATGTCGATTGCGTAATGTAAAAGACCCTAGGAACGATTGGAATTACCTAGCAAAATTTTCCCTATCTTCTTCTGGTGCCACGGCTTCGGCTGGGAGCACAAACCTACAAAAGCTGTAGCAGCACAGATAGAAATTCGGAAAAGTGATACATTACTTTATCGGTTAAAATTGTCTTAATTCGTACTAAAAACACTGGAACGTTTCACGCTATTTCAAAGAGTGGGAAGTGGAACAAATTTTCGACAAACATAAAAATGTCTTCTTCAGCCGTTCCCACCGTTGGGAATTCGTGATTCATACTAGTACTGGAATGTTTGACGCAGTTTGAAAAAGTGGGAAAGGGGAAACGTAGTTTCCGCAAATTTTCGAAAATTTGCTTGTCGAAAATTTGCGGAAACTACGGTTCACTTTCCCACTTTTTCAAACAGCGTCAAACTTTCCAGGGCTAGTATGAATCACGAATTCCCAACGGTGGGAACGGCTGAAGAAGACGCCTTTCTTTTTATTAATTCTAATTTTTTGTTTGGGTGTAATCGAATATATTCGGCAGAGGGTTTTTTTTTTTTTTCGTTTGGCAATGTGATTTAACAGGCCAAAGAAATTAACGAGATGACTAACATGTACTCGAAGAAGTGCCCTGGTTTTTACAATTTTATTGCAATTGGTCGAATATATTATCTCGGTCGAACATACTTCCTCCTGCTTTTGCATTTTTACGTAATCTATCTCCTTCGTAGAATTAAAAACAAATCAGAACTTAAAGGTAAAAATATGCCTTACAGATTTCTAATGCTGCCAAGTTCTCGCGTGGTAGTTGCGATTTTAATTGAAAGTTGATTCCATATTGTTACCGAGTAAACTGCCTACCGAACTTTTTAAAAAGATTGTATTGATTTTAATCGTATGCAACTAATTATTTTTTTTAATACCTATATACCCTGTAGCTCTTGAAGAATGCATGAAAATAGACGTCTTTCCCCTTGTGTGTATAGTTTCATCGGGCACATACTAGTAGTGGCACACCCCGGAATTTTGCTGGGGGAGGGCGGAGGGCTTATAGGTGCGCAAAAAAAAAATTAAATAGGGTATGATAATTTAAGTGAGGGGTGTACGGGGGGAGAATGCTTCATGTTTCCTATATAGCCTCGTAGAACAACTTCACTTTCAACTTTACAATATTTTAAACCCAATTTTTCTAAATTCTTTCAATTGCAATAATTGCTGAGGCCTGAACTCGATCCCAAACTCTACCATGGCGTGTTTGTGGCGCCATTGTTTCACATCGCCGTAAACTGCTGGCTGTGTGATGCTGTGTGATGCTCCTCAATGAGTAGCCGGCAATCATTCAACCAACCAATCTTATTTTTCACTCATCCATTTACTCGTGACATTGGACCTACCTGTCATAAAAAAATCATAGTCTTGAGTGACAAATCGTGCCAAAAGACCGCTGTAGGTTAATTATTTTAGTACCTATCAACTTAAGGGGGTGTGGTAATCCGACTCACGCGAGGGAACACTTATTTCATAAGCTATAGGCTACTTTGCTTACACACTGTAAATCGCTGAACAGGAACTATTACGCCCAAGCTTGGAAGAGAGGTTGTAATTTCGGCTGCAACGCCATCAGACAAGACTTAATGGTCCCCTTAATGGTTATGTGCCACGAGCTCTCCAAGAAGTGGACTTGAATATTCGTGGAGGAAATTGAAAGGCTATCCACGAGTGACAGGTGTGGGGTCGAGACACTAGTGAGAAGGTATTTTAAAGAACAACTCAAAAAACCATTCATGTGTAAAACAATGCAAAGCTTTGTGGTGTTGTTTACTTTCAAAGGCTATCCGCGAGTGACAGGTGTGGCGTCGAGAAGGTATTTTAAAAAACAACCCAAAAAA
>JAHWFP010154465.1:0-29321 GCA_023313725.1 Lithobius niger | reverse complement strand
TTGAATCATTTTTATTGTGACCAAGACCGGAAGTTACCGGTTGAAAATTAAAATTGCGATCTTGTATGCACTTGTGGGTTTTATTGCCGGTCAGGGGAGGCCCCATTTTACTTGTACCCGTCAACCACAAATTTAAGTTTTCACAATCTCTTTGTTTGCCTTCAAGTATTGGTGAAGATTTGCTTACATGTTGGGTACTAATTTGACGTTTGTTTCTTTTCTCACCAGACGGCGTGAACGGTGTGGAGACGAAGCGGCAGCGGACGTCTTACACCCGGTACCAGACGCTGGAGTTGGAGAAGGAGTTCCATTTCAACCGCTATCTGACCAGGAGGAGGCGTATTGAAATCGCCCATTCCCTCTGCCTCTCCGAACGTCAGATTAAGATCTGGTTTCAAAACCGGCGGATGAAGTGGAAGAAGGAGCATAAGATACCCAGCGTCAACCAGGTCCCGGGTCCCATCGTCCATGCCGATCTTGGCCCAGATACAAAGGGGTAATATTATTATGGAAAGGAGATTTAGAGACAAAAATAGATGGAGATCTTCATGTTTTTGGTTGCCTCATCACCACCGCAGCATCCCTTAACCTTTTATTGAACTCCCTGCCAAAAGTCATCATCAACCTCTCTCTTAAGAAATCCTACTACATAATTTCACACTTATTCATGAGAAATGGTCATTATGTCACTCATATTGTCGTTCTGTGTAGAATACCCTTCAGGAAAAAGAGAAAAATCAGTATTGATGGTGCGTTATAGGGCTTTTCTTAAGGCGTAATTCTACAGTTAGACGTAATCGTTCCCAAAAGCAAAAGTCGGAGGCCTTTATAAATTTGAATAAATAGACGCAAATATTCTAAATTTGGTTAATATTCTAATTTTAATAAGTATGGCTTCAACGTTCTTCGGACCTAACATCCGAGATGTACGGTTTTAGGGAACATCAGACGTTTCTGCTTTAAAAAAAAATTTGGTTGGTCGAACATTCTAAATCAAAGTTGGACTTTCAGGATTTGCGTCACCTTACAGGGGAACAAATTAAAATTTAAAAATCTCAAATTTTCAGTCACATCGCGACTAAGAAAAGCCCTGCGTTTGATTTCAGTATGTCAATAGAATATTTATTGACCAATATTTTAATTATCCAGCAATTAGACACATTTCTTTTGTTGCACACAACAGTAGCTTTATTTCGTGAGTCATAGCTTTACCACCTTCATCCCTCACCCACCCGAAAGCGCTAATTTTTTTTTTTTTTTTGGCTGTGATGCGTGTCTCTGTGTATAGTCAATGTGCCCTATGCTTGGGGGTCCCTGTACGACCGGTGCGAAAGAACCGTCGAAAAGGAGTGTCCACTCGACCCAGTCCGCACGGCTAGGCGAGTGGACGCTCTGCCAAAGCCCGATGACCGTAATGAAGTTATTAGGGCCCCGGTCCGCGAGCGGTCGTTCAAGGCCCCGCTAGGGCACGAGGCAGGTCTCCATGGAGCGAACGCTATTCCTCGCTCTCGCCATGACAGGAAAACCATCGATCATTTATCTGTCTCGCACGAAAGAGAGATAGACAAAATGAGAGAAAGAGAGAAGGAGTGAAAGAGGATAAAAAAAATGTAAAAAGGCGAAGAAGTAGGAGAAGAGAGAAAGAGAGAGAGAGAGAGAAAGAAAAAAATCGTAAAAAAAAAATAAAAATAAAAATCCACCCCGTCATTGGTTTGATTGGCGGCTCGGGCGTCGCTCGCAAATCCCGTAAACAAAGACGCCTAATTGATGGTGACGGAAGCCCCCCGTGTTTGCACGCGCTTAAAAGCGTAATTCTTGCTTGTCAGTTTGGTACGATCCCGGTTTGTCGAATGGTTTTGCAGCAAAGACACAATTTTTTGCAGTTCCTAAAACTTATAACGAGATGTCATGATGGTTAAGTGTGTTGGGTTGGTTGTGAGAGTTTGTCTTCAAGCCAGCTTATTTTATTTTTTTTTGCAAAACCTTGCAGTCTTATAATTTGGCAGCTTTGTTGTTCGTTTAATGTAATGTGAGCCAATCGTCCCTCGTATTTGCGGGAATATCGGTGATCAGTTGTTGTTACCCGTTCAAACAGCTTCTTTCTTATTTGGAAATCTGAATGAGTAACTGGGATGTTCTTGCACGAACACGTCACTGAAGGATAATAGATTTCGTTTGCTCCCTAAACTGAAATTTGAGATATATTTTGTAACCATTTTGGCCTAAGCCTAAGCCTTACTCAGCAATCTTCATTTTCAAACGTTCATTTTTCAGTTTTGAAATAAGATTGTGCACACGCCTATTTGGTAAAACTTAAGCACACTGGCCACATTATTGTAATGTTGGGTTTACATTCCTCCACGAGACGTATCTAACAAACCGTAGACCTACTAAAAAAAAAAAAAAAACAACAAAAATCACTTCTATAGTACAAGCGATTGAATTTAATCTTCACGAATTTCATTTTCTGATAGCTGATTTTATTTATTTTCAATTTTTTCCACGAATACTCAAAATCCTGTAGGCTACCCAAAAACCAAATTGGATTAAATCAATAAACGTAAGACAATTTCTTAGTAACGACTGAAACAATGCCTGAAAACCTACATTATGGATTTTACTGCATTTCTCACCCCTTATCCCAGGACTTTCATCAAAAATCAGAGTTTCAGAATAGCTAGCGACTGCTGTGCCAACCCAGTGGCATAAGCTTGCAGTTTCCCAAATCTGTAAGTCCCCCTCCTCCTTCAAAACTAAAACTTGTACAGACGCTGATCCATTTTGCTGCAGCCACGTCATTCATTTAACCCACAACTTAATTACACTATCAGCATCACTGTTGTCTCCCTCCCTCTCCCTCCCATAGGCATGTTTATTCAGTCCGCGATAGACGACAGGTCTTTTGCCAGGGGAGTAGCCACGATTCCGCCATCTTGGTGTCACCGAGAGGTGGAGCAGTTCTTGTTCAATGTCCTCCTCGTTGGCTGGTGGTGACTCGAAGGGGCCGCCTCACTCACGGTAAATCGCTTATGCGACAGATTACAAGTTGAGCCAAGAAAAGAAGCCTAACAAGTTGATAGAGTTTTTCATGGGCTACTCTTTTGTCCTCCCCTAGACGCCATCACAATACAGCCGCAACGAGCAAGAAAATTTCGGAACCATTCACATACTTCTGGTTTTCGGGGTCGCTATTAAGATCGACCCCAGTCCTGTGACGCAATTATGTCCTTCCAATAGGCTCCTGATGAACCTTTGTAGGTTTGGATGACAGGTGATGGTTCCATTTTCGGTTGAAAGAAAATTTGAAAAATGTGAATTCTTTAGCCTGCTACATTATTCCGTAATGGTTTCCTGTCAAAGCTTTAACTTCTCAGGGTCGTAAGGGGAAGGGTTAGCATAAAATCGGAGGTCTAGGATTCTTCAGCCACTCATTTCCTTAATCCTTTCCTAGACCAACTCCCGTGGTCATGTAAGTGTGGTTATCAGACCTTTTAAAACTAATTAAAACGGTTCTCCGTCTTTATTTTAAATTGTGTTGGCTAACTGGCAGGTGCAATTCTTAATGAACCGTGTTTTTTTGTTTTTTTTTTTAATTTTGTTTCCTCTTAATTGGCGTACCGGTAGTGAAAATGATATTGTCTTGTGTGTTGGAATCTCCTAATTAAAATTTGTTATGACGCATGCCGAAAAAGGAATACAAAATTGTTAAATTCACCCTCCACTAAGTTATACAGACTTATCATTATTCATCCTCCAATAAGTTTATACTGGTTAGCCTTGCAGAAAACAGGAATGAAGGCCTTGCATAAATGAAGTAGGCTACGGTTTGACCTAGGCTATTTTTTGCTCATTTGTTTAGCACGAGTACAAATTTTCAGTTTAGGATGAAGTGATGTGAAGCGGTAGGCATGGGAAAAAATACCACCGTTTAGTTTTCAAATTTGTTACAATTATTCCGTTTCAACCAGACCACACAGTATTAAATTTAAACGACCTTCTGGAATTTATGTTTTTCTTAACTGATTCAATGATCAAACATTTTAAACTGATCGCCGATATCCCGTTTCCCATAAACGCAAATTTCTGTCAAAAATTTCTACTTGTGTTTACTGATTCATCCATCTATGAATGCCAAAAATAAAACAATGAAATCATAAATAAATTTAAGTATCCCTATAGCTGAGATACAAACGGTGCTGGCCCAAGGAGTGTACAACACTAAAAAGTTGTAGAATTATTTGTCTTAAAAAGTTTTTACCTGTAGGACTTCTCTAGTTTCCCGTTGTTTATAGAGAAACCGTTTGTCGATATCGGTAGTGTTGTATCACCATAGAAATAAGAAAGCGTCGATTGTCTTTTCAGTAAAAAAAAAAAAAGTGTGTAATACCGTAAGACCATCTATTCAATAATTATTATTATTGTATGATCATGTAAATGGCGTTTTGCGTATAGACAACAGACAAAGGACAAGGGGGGTCAGAGTCAATTATTTTTTAGTCAAACTATACCAGATAAGGTTGTACAGGGTTTTGTATAATGTAGATGTATGTGCCTAAATTCCTACTGATTGGGGAAAAAAAGGCAAAACTTTAACAGTATACTGTTAAATACTCAACTAGAGAGAGTGAACTTGTGCTTAGAATAGATCTCGTCGTTATGTTGCCGTTCAGCTATTTTATCATGGCATTAAAAAAGTAAATTTAACAGGTTATAGTCTTGTAGAGGAGACATTGTGGTAATCGTTGTCTACAATGTGAATGTGATTGTCCCTTTTCCACAACTCCCAAACCCAAAACCCACTTTTTCGTACTACAGTGTGCTTTGAGCACTGATTGTTGACATTGTTGGCACACGCATAACCGGATTTACAATAAGGCATGTGAGATTCGGCGCCGCCCCCCCCCCCAAGGCTTTTAATGTATAAGTTGTAAATAACGGCAGTAAAAACAACAAAACCTTTTAGTAAGATAACAATGACCCATCTGCTCTGCTGAAATTTTTGGTTTTAATTATATTTTTAAGTTGTTTGACATGTTTTAAACCCCTCCCTTGAAAACGGTTCCGATCTAGGAACCGAAACGTCGTAATTTCATCTTTCACCTGCACCTGATGGCTACCCTGTTTATATTTTTAATTTTGAATAACCCTGCACTGCATTGTGTTGGTGTTGATTTATGCTATAAGTGCTTGAAAAACATCAAACGTAACAGTGCACGGTTAGACTCTGTAGGTATGTCGGTCTCCCAGCTTCAGCCATGGAGCCAGTACAGTTAGACTGTTAGAAAAATGAAATAGAAAAATTCTTACAATATGAATTATTAAGTGTGAAATTTTCAATATCTGATAGCCAGTAATAGCCCAAAGGTGGAGGATTCAAGCAGGGTCTGTTCCTTATCATCTAAATCCGGCTGTGCGCACGTGTCCGTCACCGAAAAATTGAAATTATGTGTATTTACAGTATTACTCTTTGTGACACAAAATCTGATTTTAGTTCTATAGGCAACAAACAGCCAAAACTTGCTCATTGTTTTATGCAGATGCATTGTTTGTAAGCGCTTAAAAAAAAAACCATTTAGTGCTGTTGTATATCTTGATCTCACAAATACCAAGACGTCTTGTAACATACATAATTGAAGATTGCAGTGAGTGTTTGCCAGTTGGTTTCTGTTTTTATATTAGTTTCAATCTGCCTATACATTTCTCTCTCACCATAATTTCTCCACACATTAATAACATTACGAACATGGTTGTGCCTACCTACGACTACTGGTTTCTTTGATACACGCCCCAGACATTGTAGTGATAATGTTTTACAAATGTACATTTTTAACAAATAGCTATTTCCACCCACACTTCCACCTGTGACTGCCTCGCCGGAATGGGGCTATGCAGGCCTTTTAACGTGCAATAAGCTTGGCAATATGCTATTATCGTGTGATTGAAGACCATATACTTTTACATTTTACTGCCATTTAACTGTTATATCCTCACACAGACTATTATTATACAATTTATACTGCCATTTATTTATGTGCGTGTTATTTACTGGTGCGGAAGGAAAAACATACGACTAAGCTGACATGAGCGTACATACGTTCTTCCAACCGCCACTGCTGTTTAGAAAAATACAAGTTTTTAGGTTCATCCTAAATTTTAACGGGGTTCATACACGGACTTGAATTACTTGAAAAGCCATACATTTGAACACCGATAATTCAAGGCTTAAAAAACTGTGAAAATTGGAATTTTTGTTGTTGGAGCTTTGAAATGGCCTAGAATTGTGTGACCATACTTTTTTTGAAATGAGGTTAATGCTATAATATTAACAATAATTTAGGTACAAAATTAAAATTAGGAAAAAAATAATTGGTCAGCCGAATCCATTTCTTCTGTAAACGATGCTCCCAGTCCAGTCGGATTGGAGTGGAGACAAAAAGAGAGAGATGCTGGGCAGTGCAAGCAATTTTTTTGCCAGAACGGGCAGCTGAGCAAATACAGTTTCACTGGCCGTTCGATTCTGCATTCTTCCTTGTTTATTAGGGGAGGGTGGACATAATGTTCGTCATTGTTTAAGAACGTTAGCATCCTACTGCTGAGAGCGTAATGCTGCCAACGTTGATTTCTGACAAAATACTGGAATTTGAAAGGTAACTTTCAGCTGAGTCGATTGTGCCTAAAGTCTTGAAATTGGTTGCAGTTAGCCTTGAAAAAGTCTTGAAAATAGATTTGTCTGTTATGAACGAACCCTGTTTAAAGCTTTGCGTTGTTTTGTACCGAATGGAAAAGGATTCAAGCTCTCTCTGTTGTGGCGCGGTTACACGTTGCGTTACTGCAGTAGCCTAATCGCGGAAGTTAGTTTTCTAATATTTGAGATTTTGAGCTGTTTTTGCGCATGTTAAATCAGAAATCAGGCTTACTTATAACAGCTGTTTTCTTACTTTAAATGGTAGTTCAAAATTCATTGATATACTTCGGAAATTATTTATCGTTCATAACCTGCATTAGGTTATAAGAACTTTTTTTTTCTCTAAAGCCTAAGACGCTCAAAGTTTTAACACGGGTGAAAAAAATTACCTGAGTTTTTTATAATCATGAAAGTAATTGGCTGCAAATATGTAGACTCTTTTTTAAATATCATCTCATACATCATCAAAATATTTGTAAAATTAGATTCTTAGTTTTATTATTATTTCTTTTTTGTTTTTTGTTTTTGTACTGGGTGTAATTTTCAACCTAAAGTCTGCAGAAAATTCGCAAAATTATCATACTCTCGCCTAAATTGTTAACAGTTTTTGAAATCTTGCTTTCTAATGCGTCCGTAAAAAAACCATTGTGACTTCATGGCTGTTGGAATTCGTACCGGTTATATTCATCAATAATCATGCACCTTTTCGGTCACGAAATAATTCATGAGGTACAACCGTACAAGTCATGTTTCTTTTCAGTTAAATGTTTCAGTGAAGGGCAAACTTTTGATAGGCTACAATTAGGTTACACAAACGAACAACAATTCTCTTAAAAGAGTGAAACGTCCGGAAAAATATAAAATATAGAACAGTGTTTAATAGTTAAATATAATGTCATAAATTAAAAATACTGTAAAAAAAAAAAAACATTGTGCACAGGGTTAAGTAAATATATGCAAGAAGTCTGATCTGAAGCCAGTTAACATGACTAAACGTTGGTGGTCTGACCACAGTGCAAAAAACAAACAAACAACGACAACGAAACGTTTATGTCAACGGTTTATAAGACAAGTATCGAACACCGGCTCATTAATTATTTATACGATTTTTTTCTTTTTACATTTTTCTTCTTTCCTTTTTTTTTTAATCCCGTGTTAGTTAATAAACATCACGGCTTTCGACGACAGCGATTATTCATTTTTGCCTGAAATCGAATACTGTTTGCAGCTGTTGATTTTTATCAGAATTTCCTGTTGTGGCAACCATGCATGTGTTTTGTATTTTCTGATCCATCTCGACGGGCCCAAAGTTACCGGCCTCGCTTCGTATCCCGCAAGCTCGAGGTTAACTTGGCATGCAACTTCCTGCGTGCTGAAGCGTCATAATTCCTGAAACAATAGTATTAACCGCCATCGAGGGCGCCGTTAAAAAAAAAAGACTTGTTAGAATATAAAAAAAAAATAAAGTTAGTTATGCAACTTAAGGTAATAATCAATCGTAAGTTATTGGAGGTCGATTGAAATACAACGTCGTTGAATTTTACGTGCGAACTTGACACATGAATTCGAAAATGACGGAAAATGTATGGAATTCTGCTGCGACTGGAGCTTCCTAATTGCAAAAACAGTTGTGTCGTCGCCGTTGGGGCACCGACCTCAGGGTTTCCAAAAGAGGGTAAAAATTCCCACTGTTAGATAAATTTACCATTTCAGACGGAAAACGACAAAAAAGGGAAATTTACTTTAAGAGAAATTCATCGGCGGCAAAATGCTTGCCAGATTCGCGTCATTCCTTTCCCCACTGGCCTTTCCCTTTGATTTCGTCGCCGTGTCACACGGAATGACTGTCACGAAGTTACCATTTCCAATTGCCACAGTTTTTAGTGGTGAACATTCTGAATTACTGCATACGTCGAATTTATTTGTTGTTTTGTTCCAACTGTTTTCAATTGTTTTTTTCCACCTGTGAAATTTCTTGAGGCAGAAAGGGATTTATTGGGCAAATAAAGGGATTTTGGGGCAAATAAAAGGATTTTTGGGCAAATAAAAGGATCTTTGGGCATGTAAAGGGATTTTTGGGCAAAAAAAGGGATTTTTTTTTAACAGAGTTGTCAATGTGTGGAACCAATTGCCTTCCGATGTCGTTTTGGCCCCATCTGTAAACATTTCTAAAAGGTTGTTAAACCAAGTAACCTCTCGAAGTTAGTCCATGTGTAAAGTACGAACATCAACTGCTGTACGCCCGTTCACAAATTTTTATTTATTTTTAAAAGTTTTTTCTATATTTTGTTTTAATTATTTTTAAACACAGGCGAAGTGTTAGAGATCAACCCTGATCCTTCCTTTGCCTATTACATTAGCGATGAATATTATTATTATTATTTTGGGCAAATAAATCGATTTTTGGGGAAATAAATGGGAATAAGAGGGGAAAATATTGTGCGCTTAAAAAAATTATTTATTATCAGGTGAGGTACGGCAGCGTTCTGACGAGTCCACAACCAACAACTCCGTGGAATTCCATTGTACTGCGATTGAGCGTCATAATTTCTATCAATCAAAAACGCAGTTGAAAAAGTTCGTATTAACACTTTAAAAAATATTTAATGATAATTAATGGTATGATAATTTATTATTATTATTATTATTATTATTATTATTATAAACTTTATTCAGAGAGTGCTGCCGAAGGTCTACAAAGTTCATGTGTAGATAGATACACATTTGGTCTTAATTTTCAAATCAAGATAAAGCAAAAAAAATACACGTATAAAAATTAAATAATACAGAATAGTAAAATAAATAAATAAATAAATAAATTCCAACTTCTGGTAGGATCACAACAGATTGAAAACTATACCGTCGTTGAGTTTCGTGTGGTAAAATAACGTACGAGTCAGAAAACGAGGACAACTCCACGGAATTCTATCCACGCACAAAACGTCGGTGTCACGCAACTAGCCCACTTGTCAGCCTGCACGACACCCATCCCCCTCGCCACACTCACACCCCCACCACCTTAACCTTTCTCTCTATTCCCCTCACCCCTCTGCAGGCTGCATCGATGAGCGTATCCGCATATACTACACATCTTGCAGCAGTCATGCAACACCTGCTTTCAATTTCGTAATTCCATTCGTTGCCAACACTAAAACCGAAAGTGTGGAAAAGGAGAAGGAAGCAGGAAAACGAACAACTAAAAACTTCTTTAGCTTGCACCCCGCATACCAACAAGTCCAAAACTGAAGCTCTTAACTGAGATCCTTTTAAGGAAGACTTAAAAAGGGGAATAACAGAGGAAAAGAGTGTTTATCGCTTTTATAATGGCTGAATTTATCGCTGCAAAATTGTATCATAATAAATTTAAATTTAAAATTATATTAAGACCAACATGATAAGCGCGTATATTACACGGCAATGTAAGCTGCATTGGTCCCTGTTTTTATATGCAGACCTGATTTTTAGCCCCGAGTTATCCCTAATTAAACTAAATGAGGTAAACAGATGACTTGACGGCAGAGCACATGACAATGGCTTCTCTGGTTGTACTACGTATGATGCGGGACACGTACTGGCACCATTGTAAATTACGCTGCTTTTGACGAAGTTCATTATGTATGAATTAAACACGTCTTTCAATTTGTTTTATGTGCGGTCAAGAAAGCTCTTCATCATTTATACTTATTTATTTGACCACCATATATATCTATCCTATTTTCAGAGTTAATCAGCATCAGCGCTTTTTTCAGAGTTTTCCAGCTTGCTGCTCAACTGCAGTTTTTAAAAATTTTTAGACCAATCCTGAACCTAATAAATAATCCCCAAAACTTGCATTAGTTAACTAGGATAATTATTCAAATAAACAAAAAAAAAAAAAAAGACAAACAAACAATAATACACACTTTTTCAACCTACTATTTTCTTGGGGAATTTCCTTATTTTTTGGTGTAAAATGTTTAACTTTTGCAAAAAATAGTACGTTTTTCTAAGGTGACTGCTATGCCTGAAACGCCACCTCCAATACCAGCTTTGCAACAAATTGACATAGCGATAAATCAGCCTGTCTATTGAGGCCTAGTTTACAGCAACTGTTTCCTGTCACTAGAAACATTTGTGTTACCGTACCGTAGTTGGCTGGAGTTCAAATTTTCCCTAACAGTTTTAGCAAAGACCTTGATTTTTTGTGTGCCATTTATTTCCAATTTAATTTTTTTAAGTTAACGCTTCGGCATCTAAAAACGCTTAAAATAGCAATGTAGTAGTAGCCATAGAAACGAATGTAAAAGTCTTTATTTAAAATATTATTAACATTTAAAACATTAAAAAAAAAAGCCTAATGGAATTAATCCAAACATGAAAAATAAACAAATAAGTAAATAAATAAATAAGCAATATTTACTTATTAGTTAAAAAAAATAGCATTTTGTTATCCAAAGAAATACCACACTATAGTAAACACCTGAATCTATTTAGAGTAATAAATATATATATTTATCTTGTTTTATTGAATGGCGTCCTCATTTCTGAAACTCCAGCGTGTTACTGTTTTTTTTCCCCAGTTCGTGAAAATTTCACTATAACCTATGCAACATTATTGATTTTCTTTTATTATTTTCTTATAAATGTAATTTTGAGTCACTTTCAGCAAAATTTTGTTAAAAAAATAAGTACGAAACTGCTAGCTCTCATGATAATTATTTTGTCCTGAGGTAAATAGTTCAGTCCAAACAGTTCAAATCACAGGATAAGCTCCACCAACAGTGATAATAAATCTTCGTCTCCTGAGCGACTAAATAACAGTGTTTAAGTATCAATAGAGAGATTATATAACCTTTGCCATAATACAACAACCCCCCGCCCCCCCCCCCCCCCCATCCACGGTCCGTGCTTTGTGTGGGTTTTCTTGTTACTTCACCTTATTACCCACTCCTCCAACGGTTTTTTCGTGTTCTCGAGCTTTCTGCACGAGATCCTGACGTTTGTCCAGTCCTCAGACCCTTTGGTTTCTCTTAATCCGGGGCCTCAGGGCTCAATTTGGTCCATTCTTTGCCCTGGGCTGCCTTTTTTTCCCCCCGTTTTTTCGGATCCCTTGTCTTTAGTGGGAAACTGGGAGATGGGGGCTGTGGGGGGAAAGAAGGACGGGGAAGAGATGTAGCCTCTCCTTAATTGGGGCTCAAAGTTGCTACGACGTTCGAACGCCCGACGGCTGGCAAGTGTTTTTCCTTCCCGCCAAAATCCACACCGTGATCAGAATGCTTTTCCGATTCTATCCTAGTCCCTATTACAGCTACAGCACGCGCGATTCCCCCAATACTCAGGGGTTAAAAAAAAAAAAAACACGAAAAGAAAAAAAAAATCTTGGTGCGGTTGCCATTGTGTCTCCTCTTTTTTTTTTTTGATTCGGTAAAAAAAAAATATTTATAAAAAAAGAACAACAAAAATCCTGAAAAAAAATATAATATTAAGAAACATTCTAGGTCACAAGACACATTTTGTTGTAAATAATGTAAAATGCGTGCTCGTGTGTAGGCCTCTACATTGAACAGTGTAAGGGTTTTTTTTTGTGTGTGTGTACATGTGTGTGTGTGTGCGTGTTACTCTTAAATGCCCAATTTTTATTATTGATGATTATTATTATTAAAATTTGTGTTTTTCTCAAAGATGATGTAGATACGAAGAAAAAAAATACCAACCCCAAAGGTTGAAATTTTTGTCTGTATGCGTCCTTTGTATTATAGTTGAATCTGTCTTAAACGTCATCGTGACCTGTACGAAGGTCGTGCATAATCTTATTATGTATACTTGTAACAATTATTATAACAAACAATAAAAGTTGTATACTTCCTCTTAAGTGAATGAATTTATTTGTAAAATGTGTAAGATTAAATTTGTAAAAAATTACTTTAAAAATAAACAGAGAACGCTACTGCAATAACAGCGTGAAATGCCAAGGTGATAGGTTAGGAATAAGGACGAAACAGTTCACACGTCGGTATATACCCGTTTCGCCGAATCCCGTTTCGTCGATTCCCGTTTTGCCGAAAATTAAGCTCTGATTAAAATTCGGCGAAAGGGGAATTCCCGTTTCGCCGAACCAACAAATTCTTAAAAAACTTGACGTCGGAGAAGTTAAAGATACATTCCTATCTCAATCGGCTGCGAGTCGAAATCGAAGATTAACATCCATCGGCATTAATCTCTGCGCGTTCCAGCAAAACAATAGCGGCCTCCATGTCGTGTTTTGAAGATGCAATAATTAAATTCTTGTATCGGACGTACGTAACGTATTCTTAGCGCAATTCTTGTGTTTAGTTATTGTGTAAATGATCCAAAAGTAAAGCATGCATGTCAAAATGGATGTAATTGCTCTTTGACGTGCATAAACCACACGAAATGACAAAGGACGAGCTGAATAACGAAAGTAACGCTGTTTTGGCAGCAAGGAATGCTGATGTCATTGGTTGCCTTAGCTCCACTCCTCCAACCTTACGGTAAACACACGAATTCATTTTCCTGATGTTGAAACGTAAATGGTTTCGTTATTACCATTGAGTCAAATTTTGGTTCAGTAGTGCTTTTTGAGTAGCAGATTTTTTTCTCCTCATGTCGGTTTGCTTTTAAAGATTATTTAGTCCTTTTGCCTTACCTGTCGTCGAATCGTTACTGAACTGTGGTTGTCTGGATCACGCTGCGGTCTTGAGCAACGAACGTGCCAATTTATTCTGCAGTTGCTTAACAGGGTCTAAGATGCCATAATAAGAAAGAAAGAACGTTTCCATCATTTTTAGATTGTTTGCTTTTTTTTTCTTTAGAATACGACTACTGCATGGATGTTTCAGGTTTTCAGCTGATTACGACTTGACAAAGCATTTCAGTGGTATATACTCATCTATAGGGTGATCCAACTAACGTGTTACGAGTCGAGATCCTGTGAATGGCTAACGAAAGAATAATAACTAAAGAATGATAGATATGTAATGATGGGTGTGATGGGGGGATGTTTACACAAGGAAAAGGAATGACCTTGAGGTGATATTTCGAGGTCATCCTCGCCCTATCTTCCAAACGAGATACGATACGGCAAAATTGTAAATTAGAAAGTCGGACGCAAGGAGACAATATGAACAATCAAAAAAAAAAAAAAACAGATTCAAAATCGGAAAATAAATAAAATAGTTACGATGATGTTTAAAATCTCATTCTGTACATGCTGACTGCACTGTAGTGAAGCCAACTTCTCGGCAGTTGGCTTCCCTGCAGTGCAGACAGCATATTCAGAGTGAGCTTTTAAACTTCATCGTGACTATTTTATTTATTTTCCGATTTTAAATCTGTTTTCTTGGTTGGTCATGTTGTCTGCTTGCGCCCAACTTTCTAATTTAAGTTTTTGCCGCATCGTATCTCGTTTGGAAGATACGACGAGATGACCTTGAAATATTAACTCAAGGTCATTCCTTTTTTCTCGTTAAAACGTCCCCATCACATCCAACATTTCATTTCTATCATTATTATTCTCTCATTAGCCATTCGCAGGATATCGGCTCGTAACACTTTAGTTGGATCACCCTGTATACGTTCCATTCAAATAGGAAAAAAAAAAACTTATCCGATAACGATCTGCGTAATGACGTTGGTTCATAAACTCCAAGCAAATAGAGGCTAGTTCACTGAAGTGCTGTCGTCTACCCGTTTATATTAAGTTTACGCATTACACTGTAAAAACATGTGTTTTAAAGTAAACATATTTTAAGCACCTTGAAGACGTTTTTTAGGCATACATTCAAAAAACAATTTTAAATGTTTTACAAAATAACATGGGTTGAGAAGAAACGTTTCAAAATATTAGCCTTTATAAAGTATTTCAGACTTGAAAATGTGTTTAAAATAAAATGCTAGCGTTCAATTTACAAAACTTTATAAAAACATGCGTAAAACATGTGTTTAAAAGTAGTGTTTAAGTCACAACACATGATAAACATAAGCGTTTTCGTTAAGCACAATTTTCAAAAATATGTGCGTTTGGAATAAAAACTCCGTTTTATTTTGAACACTTTAGTTGCTATATGTGTTCTAAGCATTCTTACAAAGTGTTACAAACTGAACGTTAGTGTTATATTTAAAACAAGGAAGAAATAGCTAGTATGGTGCACAAAATAAACGTCAGAGCGACGTTTCGAGATGTAGGTGCTCTGTGTTTTATTTTGTGCACCTCCCTGGCTATTTCTTCTTTGTTCCTTTGGTGCTCTTACTTTGCATTTTATTTTAAACGCATTTCACGTCTGAAATACGTTGTAAATGCTAATGTTTTGAAAATTTTCTTGTCAGAACATGCTATTTGTAAAACACGTTCAGCCAAAAACGTCTAAAAACGTTTTCTAGGTGTGTTTTCTAGGTGTGTCTAAAATGTGTTTATTTTAAAACACTGTTTTAAAACGTAATAATTATGCTTCAAACGATCAACATGGTTGAGCTTCTCGACAACACAAAGCACACTTTCACCACCAGTGCGACAGTTTAGTAGATCACTTAAATATCAAAAGTTCACTTAACATTTAGGAGAATTGTCCGTTCTTCTATTCTTCGGAAGTTTGCTGCCCAAAAAAGAAGCTTGCATGATGTTGCAGTCGGGTTACCCAAATTCAGACTTCCCTCTCACTGTGTCACACCACTGAGAGTGACGTTTGAATTTGGGTAAACAGACTGCAACATCATGTAAGAATAGGACATCTTTTTTGAGCAGCAAACTTCCGAAGAAGGAGAAATGACAATTCTCCGAAAATGTATGTGAACTTTTAGTGTTCTACTAAATTGTTGTACTGGTGGTGATTTGTGTTGTCAAGAATGTCGTTTTATCGCCATGGTTATCGCCGCTTTGCCGGGTTTCCAGATGGTGGAACTATGGCAGAGCTCTCAGTCTAGTTACTTAGAGCAGTTGATCTGGTGTTTCAATCTTGAAAGAGGAGCCAAAGCTCCATTGTGAAAGACTAACATGTGACTTCAGCGACTATGGGATCTAATCTGGCCCATTCTGGAAATTATCTGGACCCCTGCGCTTATCGGAGATTTCCTGGTTCACATCCCTGGGTTTCCCCCACCCTAGCTCGATTTTTTTTCTCTTTCAAAATTGAGCCGGTTCATCTGCACGAGCATAAGTTTGCTTCAAATGACTTATGGCTCCAAGAAATTGATAAAAAATTAATTATTCTGTTTTACTTTTTGTGCTTAAAATCATTTTGGTCTCGTGTGCAAAGTTATTAAAACATAAAGGTTTAAATAAACATTCATTCTGCACTATGACTGGAATGACAATCGTAAACAGTAATACTTCACTCTTGAACATAAACGGGTAGAAAAGATTATTTGTATGCACTCCTTGCGTGCGCGAATTCGTGAATTATCAAGATTGTTGGCGTGACGTCTCTAACAAACAGTATTTCTTCCGGTTTCCTGCTATTACGGATGTCTCATAAGGCCTTGGAGCCGTTATGTCAATGGACATATGTTTTATGCATCGACGGGAGTATGGCTTAACTTTATAGCCTATGATAGCCAATGAAACCAAGGCTATTACCTTTACTTCCAATAGAGTGGAAATTCTCCATATTACGCTTACTTCCACACTCCAGATAGTTCCTTATCTAGCAAATTTTCGACTGCAACCTGCAGTCTTCTTCAGGCTCTTCGAAGGTAAGTTTATCTTCTGTTCATACTTACCGTCGAAGAAGACTGCAGGCTGCAGTCGAAAATTTGCTAGATAAGGAACTATCTGAAGTGTGGAAGTAAGCGTAATATGTAGAATCTCAACTCTATTGGAAGTAAATTTAATGCAGTGTTCCACAGTAATGAGCGTCAACGTTACCGACTTTTTTGTGAAGGATTACCAATTCAGTACCTAAATTTTCTGAGGATTTATGCTCTGCTCTGTCTTACTCAAAGAGAGCAGCAGAGCTTTTTATAACCATTTCGTCTTTACACTGTTTTATTTTCCTAAGAACTGAGAAAAATAGTCTACAGAAAATATGGGCATTTAAACGGATGATTCATTGGCTGTCGTGTGGTATAGTGTTATGCTTTAATCCTTCCACTCCAGACGTACGCCCAAAGTGACGTGACTGAGGTTGGCGCTAATGACCAAGTTGTCGACGCGCCATTAAGCCTCAATCCCCCCCCGTACGCCCAAAGTGAACATTTTTTAAGTCCCATATGTGCACGGGGTGGGCGCGCGATTCGATCTCGCACCCTCTTGACTAGTAGCAAGCTGCTGTGGCGTCAGCCGACCTTTTTTGTTTGAAGCTCAGCTTCACGCCTTTAACTTTTGTGTTGTTATCCCTTTCACCCCACCTCTCACATTTTGGGCTGGTCGTTTGTTTCCTATCTCTTCCTTCCGCTCAGGGCCTGCGACAGAGATTTGCGATTTTGTATCTGGTTCGGGGAATTTCGACTTGAACTTGATACATTTTTCAATATCACATTAAACAAATATCGTTATAATTGTGTAAAATTGTACGACCGCCATCTTAAAATTAAAAAGAATTAGCAAAACTTAACCCCAGGTATTTTTTTTTACCACGTGGTAACACGGGGATCATTAAACTATCGGCATCAGAAGTATATAAACTGGATTGCTATAAATACTTCTTCTACAACATACTAGTTATAAAGTGTGGAATGTGCTGCCCGGCAGTAGTTGTTAACGCATTATCATTACAACAACATTCATTATTATTCACAAACATTTTTTGAAGTTTTTTTCAAAGAAGGTTCGTGAGGTAAAACTTTCAGAGCACCTAGTTTATTGATTTATTTTTAAGCCCCATTTTAATCACGCCAACCTTTCTGGCTGTCTTTCAGTTTTTTTTTATCTTGTTAAATTGGGGCCCGGATAAAAGTTGACCCTGTCTGATCCTCTTCCCACCCCTTCACCTAAATGGGCGGAAGAAGCTCATCTTGTATTATAAGAACTTTAGAAGAGGGTTGGTGATTAGAAACAAAAACCCCTGGACCACGGGATGCCCTCCAAACATGTAATTTTAATCAATAAAATTTGCCGTTTTATAACAGAAACTGGGGTCCACTGCCTTACTTTCTCTTGACATGGAACTTAACACGATTTGTGTGTGGTTTTGTGGTGAGTACCCAATATTTGAGCTTTTACTATATATTCTGGTTGAGATTGGCATACTTGAGTTCTTTTGTTTGTGTTTCTAGTATTTTTACTGATGAAGGTTCTGTTATAGAACGGAAAATTTTATTAAAATCACATGTTTGAAGCCCATCCCGTGGTCCAGGGATTTTTGTTTCTAATCATCTCGTATATGATTTAAAACTTAGTTGTAGCATACGTCTTGTAAACTTCCAAATTCTATTAAATACAATGTTGAAATATGGAACTGTGTTGGATTCCGGGGCTCTGCTAAATTAATACTGGATTCGATTAAAGTTTGGGCGCAAGTAAGTTACGTGTTGACGTGCCCTTCTTTCTATATCCTTCCGTCCTAAACACACTACCGTCCCTCGACGTGCTGAGACAACCTCAATAGTTGAAAACGACGTGCAAAGCTTCATTAAGTCCACGGTCATCCATCTCCACCTTCCTTGTTCGTACGAATTAAACGCTGCCATAGTACGCTTCTTCCCCACAGCTCATAAGAGGAAATAAACTTTAAAAAGCCTCCCAGCAAGTGCCTGTCGATGGTAGGTACACAGATTCGGAAAAGCAAGATTTCCACTCGTAAAAAATACAGCAAACAAAAAACGATTTTCCATCGTCTGAACTTCACGACGGACGGTAAAAAAAAAAGAAGAAAAAACAGCGACAAAAGTTGGGTTTGATGTAGAGCATAATTTCGCGGAGAGGATGTGCATCCACTTATCAACGAAACCTCTGTTTTTGCTTGCCGTCGACCTGTCATCGTTCATGGGGCTTTGGCCATTTTCGACGAGACAGATGAAGAAGAAAAGGTACGAGGAATGATATCAAATTTGATTAAGACAGTCATGCACGAAACGTTATGATTGATTATCCACCTGTAGGCTTTGTATTATATGCTGATGTGCTTGCTTTGTATTTTCCTAAACCAAACCGACGCAAACAACCTAAAAATATTCACCCGGCTGAACATCAAACCATGTAGATTTTATGTCGGGGACGAAATGGATTTTTTTCCTGTTTTATTTTTTTATTTTGAAGCTATTCGATTACATTACACATTAAACCAAGAGTTCGCAGTTGCGTTGATGTTGCTAAAGAACGGTTGTTTCCAGTATTTCGCTAAAGAAATAAATTTGTTTTATCTGAAACAAACTATAAGTATCTTCCAAAAACCACCAACCCAAGCCTGGAAAACTTGCGGCTGTTGGAAACAGTTTGGCTCCTATTTCATTAAACATTCCTCCACCAAACTGAATTGTTTGGCGTCACTTTTTTGCTCTGATCGTGATCCCAGTATGGAATTCTCTGGCAGAGGAAACAGTCACTGTGAAATCTGCTAACAGCTTTAGTTTTAGAAAGCTTGATTCCATTTTTTAAAAGACCAGAATACTGTTGTTGTTTGGCGTGCACCCAGCGTTAGCCATGGTACCAGAAAGAAAGAGGGACAATTTTGCTAGGTAAATCCCATCGGAAATGCCTAAGATGTTTTACATGCCACAATCGATAATGAGCATGAGATAATACAGGGCCCTAGACATGGCATTACAGGGCATGAGACATTCAGCGTCGACTCGCTTCGATCAAGGAGTTATAGATAGGCTTAAAAGTAATTTATTGTTCCAAGACTTTTTCAGCTCGTTGTTAGAAACGTACAGCCACGTACGTCAGTCTTACACGCATTTCAATTATGTCAAGCTAAACTTAGTAACGCTGACTTTCGCCCCGAGTTTCACACAAAAATGTCAAGTGACCAACAAAATACTTTCAACAATATTGACCGTTCGTCCCTTCGTTTCATATTCACCAGACCAACGTTTTGTTGTACTATGTAAAGCGTGCAGAGAGGACGTAAAGTAAACATTATTAAAATAAGTGAAACAAGAAAACCTACACAAAGTATGTTCATAAGCGAGGTGTTTACTGTTGTTAGCAAGTCTTGATACTAATTTTGCAACCTGATCCCTGCAGTGAACAGATTATTATTTTTTAATTCAAATAAACGTGCGCTGCGTAAACTTACAGTGTAAGTGATGCCAAAGCCGATCAAAAGAAAACAGGTCGGTTATAAAAACACTTTATATGGGTTTTCTTGTTTCACTTATTTTAAGAATATTTACACCCTCTTTGGAAGGTTAATCGTTTTTGTACATTAATAAAATCAATTCTTCCACTGGCTCCACCCCCACCCTCCTTCCCGCAGGCGAAGTAGTGTCATTATTAAACCGTAAGTGCACTGATAGTCCAGTGCAATTAGGTCATTTTTTGACGAAGTTTGGAAAATATTTTCATAGAAGTGAAACTTGGCAGATATGGCCAGAAATACTCCCCCAGTAACGTACTAAAAGTCCCAGAAAATCTCACTGGAGCTTTCCCCGCCATTTTGAAAAAAATGGCCATCACCGTCTACCAAATTGCCTATTTTCTTAAATATTGCGCTAACTTTCACTCCTACCGAAAATTTTGCAGAGACAAAATTAAGATAACTCAAATATCTTATGATGTTCTTACATGATCAACCGTTTTTCTGCAATCTACTTGTTTACTGAAAACATGTAATGAATTTAGCAAAATGTTAACTAATTGTGAACAAAAAGAGACCAGAAAAAATTTCCATGCCATACTTTTAATCAACAAACTAGTTCGAATTTGTCTAGTTACTTGACAGCGATTAGTATAGAAATTGGATGAGTTACATATAAGAGATAAGCAGCATACGATAGGTAAAGCCGAATAAGTATTATTAGTCGCTGTATTTGTGTTCATAATGTTGTAGCAGACATTGCGTTTGACAGCCCAACATGCTATTTAACTTCTGATCTTCAGATTCTCTGGGTAATGAATCGTCAATGGCACACACACTGTCTGCATCATCCTCTGTGTGAATTTCAATGCAGGCTGTTGGAGATTCTTCCATTTCAGTGTTGCAACCCGTAGCACGACATTGGCCACTCAGATTGCTGCATTGCAAGCCAGCTTCCTGCACCCCTAGCACGGTCGTAGATTAATTTGCAGTTGCTTGGGGTGAAGGTGGAGAAGTTGGTCAAGAACCTAAAGGGTTTGTAACTGGTCAACTATATTGTCTTGCAACTTTTAACCTTAAATCTGAGGTGGTAATTCATGTTCAAGCAACTGTTACACCTGATGGTACACACGTAGGGAATTTTGGGGGGCTGATTCTGTTATAGGTGGCAGTCGATTAAGAATTGGGCAGTGAACCATGAATTTCGTGAAAGCATGGTATCTGTGTTCATTCAGTGAATTATTTTTGTCTTCTGCACCGTACAGAGTGAGGAGGAAACGTTTTCCTGACTATGGAATCAGCTGTGACATATTCCTGATTGAAAACACTAATAAGCTGTCCGGACCATCCCGAATCGATCCGTTCTATTGAAGATCAAGGCCCTTTTTCTTTCCTTGATGGAAGGGGGAAGATGTTGCGTCACACTCTGTGACTGCATGTAAAAACAAAAGATAGTGTTTAATATCTATTAGACAAAGTTGCAGATGCATTGTGCTGTACACCTGGGTGGCTAGTTTTCCTTTTCCTACCTTAATAATTAATATGTCATTACCAGGGTGTGCTGAATCAAGAAGAACCAGAAGATCCATGTCTTCTGCAACTATCACAACATGAACATTGTCATTGACCAAACCGATGGCAACCCGGACCACTGCACTGTGACTGAGGTTGGCGCTAATGACCAAGTTGTCGACGCGCCATTAAGCCTCAATCCCCCCTCCCCAAACCGATGGCAGTCCTAAAAATTAAGGAGTAGACGTCTCCTGCTGTCTGTGTAACAGAGATTTTTGATTCGCTAAGGTAATTGCAATTATGAAAATAATTACTTTATAAATCTTACCTTATAAAAATGTTTGGTAGGAATTTTTTATGGTGGATTGTGACTTTCATAGTGCCATCAAACTAAATATATGCTGAATTCAGTTTCCTGGCATGCCATTGTGCTTTGCACGTTTCGAATTCAGTTGCAGCCGTCAAAGACGACTGTTGAACCGGCTCCGTAATTGCACAGAAGAAATGCAACGCACAATTCCTATAGAGAACTATATGCAATGCCATAATTAGCATGTGCGGGCCCCCCCCCGAAAAGGGTGAAGCAAGGGGCCCATAAATTCAAAGCAGGAGGCCCAAATTTGTTCTTAAAACTATTGTAAATTAGGCGACAACCTGGCACCCAAAACTGTTTATCTTTTGGGGTTCCTTTGAAAAAGTCGAGTTGCAGCACTGATTATGCATTGTACGCTGTCATGGACACACCATCTGTTACAGAAGTGACCTCCATCAAACATACTGGTGTTGTGAAAATCTGGGATGCGTTTGGATTCGGCCTCAAAAACATTGAATGCATGCAGTCACAGGGTGTGACAACATCTTCAACCATCCATAAAGGAAAGAAAAAGGGCCCTGACTTACAAAAACGAAAGGATTTGAGATAACTTGTTCGTGTTTTCAATCGGGATGCCACAGCTGATTCCATAGCCAGTGCAGATACACAGTCTGCCAAATACACAGTCTGCAAGATTCCCTATGTGTGTACCATCAGGTACAACAGCGGTGTGGACATGAATTACTACCTCAGATTTGGGTTGGAAGTTGTCTGGCAATATTTTTATACCAGTTACAAACCCTCAGGTATCGCTCCCTGACGAGCTTCTTAGGGCGCGTTTACGCAGCGACTCGCCTTTGCATTCTCGCAGCTAGAACTCAATCGCCATGGCAAAGGTGACATTGCCATGGTAACAAAGCTAAATGGATTAGCTAAATCCGACATCGTTTGAGTAAATACTTGCAGTCTTATAATCCGTGCCAATAATATAAAGAATTCCTTATGACGAAACAATTTTCCCATACGCTTCTGAACTCACGTTATTTGCAGTTTTCGTTGCGAGGCGGCAGACATAAAATTTGTTGGAATTTGAGGTGATTTCTAGCTTCTAGCTGCGAGAATCCAAAGACGAGTCGTTGCGTAAACGGGGCCTTATACCTCTTCACAGCCAAGCAGCGAGCGTGCTTGTGGCCCTATACCACACGCCATGGCTGTTTGCTGTGACGTGCATATCACGTGACTGGGCTAGTCCAATCAGACGGCCAAACAGCCGTTGTTCTCGTTCGTCATTGGCTAACTCATGGTGACGTCACCGCAAACAACCATTGCGCATGGTTTATAGGAAGTCTGATTTGCAATGGAGCAATATGTGTGGCGAATGTCATGGTACAGGTTGCAACAATTCCACAAACACTTATACATGTAACAATCTCCAACAGACTACATTGAAATTCACAAAGAGGATGATGCAAACAGTGTGTCATTGAAGATTTATTACCCAGTGAATCAGAAGATGCTAACTTAAATTTTGTATTGGGCCATCGAACGCAACGTCTGCTACAATAAGATTAACAAGAACACTGCAACTTAAAATACTTAAAATCTCTCATTATGTAAATGAGCCAAATTCTGTCGTACGTAATCTCTGTACAATCTCTAGCACGTAACTAAGCCAAATTCGAATTAGTTTGTTGATAAAAGTATCGCATGGAAATTTTTCTTGTTTCTTTTGTTCACACTTTGTTCCTTTTTGCTGAAGTCATAATTCATTACATGTTTTTAGTAAACCATGTAGATTGCAAAAAGACATGGTCTTAACGAAAACATCATAAGATCCTTTTATGGATATTTTCCTTATCTTCAAATTTTCGGTAGCAGTGATAGTTCGTGCAATATAAAAAAAAAATGAACAATTCGGTAGCCGGCGGCCATTTTTTTTAAATAAAAAAAATCGGTTGATCTTAACGAAAACAACACAAGGAAGGAACCTTTTTTTTGGATGTATTCGTTATCTGCAATTTAGTATTCTGTACAGTTTTCGATAGGAGTGATAGTTCATGTGATATTTAAGAAAATATACAGTTTAGTAGCTGGCGGCGGCCATTTTTTCAAAATGACGTCGAAAACTCCAGTGAAATTTTAGGAGACTATTAATATGTTACTCGGGGAGCATTTCTGGACATATCTGCCAAGTTTTATCTTTATGGGAATTTTTTCCGACCTAAAGTACTAATTGCGGTGGAAAAAGAAAGTAACCACAGCCTGCAGTCCATCACAGTGCACACCTACGCAATGGGTCATACCAAACTTACTCATTGCTTCCTTTTGAAAAGGGTTATCCCTCCTGAATGTCATTGGTGTCGACGACCACTTACGGTCCATCACTTACTTATTGATTCATTACCGTTTCCATCTGCCGCGAGACTTAGTGCCTCAATAAGACACTTCCTGTCTTCCTGTCCGGGGTTTTTTAATTTTTACAGGAGGTACAAATCTATGATAAGGTCGAGATCTAGGGTTCGTTGAACGTCTCTATAATGTGTGGCGGAGTGGCAACCCGGACTACTGCACTGTAACTGAGGTTGGTGCTAATGACCTTGGTGCCGATGTGCCATTAAGCCTCATCCCCCCACTTCGCAATGGATGAATTAACAAGGCTAACTCTAAGGATTTGTTAACATTGTTAATCAACCATTTAGTGAATTTTGGTTTGATTTTAAGTTAAACCTAAGTAATTTATTGTTCAAAGACTTCACACATCCAGGTACGTCAACCTTAAACGTATTTCAGTGATTTAAAGCTAAATAAACGCTTACTGTCGCTCTGATTTCGCCTCTTCACTTACTATTTACTTCCTCCTCAATTCCCAACCCCCCCCCCCCCACCCCCGCCGTCACCATACAGGACCCTGACCTCTTTCCTGGTTTGTTTTCAGTATTACAACACCAATTTAATTTTCTTCCACTGGCCTTATTAGTGTCATCCTTGCCTTGTAATGTTAATATTCTGCCTTGTTTCGCCAGGAAAAGTTTTATTCTGGAGCTAAAAACCCTCTCCCATGAAAGGCATAATCGTACACACTGACAATTGTGTGACAGCTCAGTTCCCACACGAATTGAAGACTATCAGTACCCACTGCACCTTTCATCCAAATTAAAGGTACATGCGTCTAATATTGGCTTTGCTGTATGACTCAACTCTGCAACATTACTTCAGACTTACGTAAACCCTACAAACGCTTTTATTTTCCTGTTTCCCCCCCCCCCCCTGCGTACGGTTTTGCTACATATACTCAGACGTATGTAAGTGTTGTAACAAACAGTACGAAAAGTCAACTGGGCTCAAAAAGTGATTAATAAATACTGATGCAAACCTATTTACGTTGCCTTTTGGACTTAAATGTCAGACTGCTTTAGCGGGAATTGAATCTATAACCTTGGAGACCCAAGGCCGGAATCCTACCACTCAGCCATACTGACACGGCTGTTGTAATACCTATTTATGCGCAGGATGTACGAAAATAGGGAGAGGGTATGCCCTTTTAATTGGTTTCGGTGCGTAATTAAATAACGTAGCACTTTATCCCCAGCTATTGCTTGCACCTGGCATCACGGAAACAAATACTCTACCTGGTGGAGAAGCTCTTTTGAACAAGAAATATGAATGGGATAAGTGACAATCACTTCACAGTAATTCCTTTAATTAAGTTATCAGGGAGCTCCAATCAGTTACTGCCGCTCCGATTCCTATACTAATTGTTGAAATTTTCCTCACAATTCTCATTGTTAACTTTGAGATTCCTTTCAAGTTTTAGTAAGCAATAGGCAAAAAGCTTGCCCGCTCCTACTTTTCATGGTATTTTTCGTTTAAACCAAGTCTCATATCGACCTTCGCCCATCGGAAACAGCTTCTTAACATATATGGAAAAAATTTTAAAAATACAAAAATGTTTAGAGCAACTGAACTTGAAAGAAGAAACGCACACATGTTTTGAAACCATACACGAAGGAGCATACAAAAATTGAAAACAATTCTTCTGTCAGATTTGGAGCATCCATTGACCATTTAAAACTGCTCACAACGATTTTTTTTGCTCTTTTTCATTATAGTCTTGCCTTGAGGAGGAAAAAGACCACTAACTCCGCCTGGTGGCGTGCAAGAAATAGCCGGGCTTGTTCTAAAAATTATGAGGTTCTTCCAAAACGGCCAACCTGTGTGCGAACCATACCCACGCTTGTGAAGACAGTTTGGTACTGTCAATGCACAGTACCTCAATTTGTACGTTCCAAAAGTGTCTGATGTGGGAAACGACGTCACCTTTCAACGCGACTGATGGCTCCATCCAAAGTCAGTCGATGATCTTTCCAGAATCAGTCGATAAACTGCGGTCCGCGCACGCTCAGAAATCCGTCAAAATCAACTTCCTATGCGTGGTGCAGCGATTAGTTAGCTCCCACGATCCCTCAGTCGCGTTCAAGATGATGTCACTTCCGTTGAACGGACATGTTTTGAATGAAAGGTGAAAAAAAATGCCTTTGGAATGCTCTATTATAGCTCCATCGAGTATATTATGTTTTGGCAGTATCAAATTGTGCGCAGCAGCGGACTTTTTGTTTTTTGCAAATTTGTGGTGTTTTGGAAGAAGCTGTCAAACTTTGGTAGAACTTTACTTTTCCTGTCACAAGATGAGACGGTTGCGTATCAAACACTCTACCGAAAGTACCGTCCTGCCTAGAGACAGCTAATGCTATTTACCTGTTACTCCTGAAATGCGTTCATGCTGATGTCGATTGTGGCATGTAAAAGATACGCGATATTTCTTAGCAAAAGTTTCGCTCTCGTCCCCGGATAATCTTAGCACTGAAACCACTGAACAATGAACAACCAGCTAACACATAAAGCGACGAAAGGTCGGTGTCGCTGTAGTGGAGTAGATTTCTTGGTGCGCAGGTGCATCGAGTACATCGTGCAATGAACCTAGTTCCATTCTTCGTTTACTCCGCCAATTTCTTGTTTCACTTATTTTAAGAAATGTTACGTTACGTCCTATTCTGTACGTTTTAGCTTTTTTGTGCATTCATCCAGTCAGGTCTCATTCTTCCATCGTCGTGTTCTCTCCACTTCGTTCTTGCCCCCCCCCCCCCCTCCCCATTTCACAGGCTGCTTACAGTATTTTAACAGCCGTACTGGTGCCAGTAAACACACTGTGAAAAATTGTTTTCGCTGTTTTCAAAGCAACATGCTTCACTGAACTCCACATCATAAACAGTGCATGTGGTATTAACAATGCTATTTTTAAAGCTTTTTTTTCTTTTTTGATAACTCGACGATGAACGAACAAATAAATGAAAAAGAAAGAAAAAAAAACCAAAGGACTTCGTTGAACATGTCAAGGAATCAGCCGAAAATCAAGGAAGCCGGAACTAGCTCAGAATTTCAAGCAATGCATGCGGCAACCAGGGATCCGTGGGTTTATTGTCATCTTCACGACGGAAAGTACAATTTTCCGCCTTGCTGGCTGCAAACTTCTCTCTTACCTGGGGTGTGTTTCTCGAGGAAGGCTGCTTCGATTTCTTCATTAGATGCTTAAGAGGCGTTAATTTCCCGGCCCGTGCAAGAACTGGTGTGCAGTTGGACGGCGAAAACGAAACTCGTTTTTCTCCTGAAGGTCGCTTCAACTCAGCTGCTTGCCGCAAGGGGTTTTTTCTTGGACCAATCACAGCACGAGAAATATTTTTCATACGTATCTGTATAACGTAATTTTATCATGGGTTATTTGCGAAATTCATTTGGCTGCATTTGGTCACGACCTAGAACAAAAGATGGAACATAGGATAATACGGGTCCGGTTCAAAATACCGACAGGACAAAATCCCAACGACTCAAAAACATACAAAAAAAGTTATCAAGCCAACGCAAAAGTAACTTGCACAGACGAGATTAATTTATATTTTAAACGTGTAGTGTTAATAATGGATAAGATAAAAATATGCATTAGTAATATCTTCAACTTTGTACATGTAAACATTGGCTAAACATACTGACAAGTAGCTAAAAACGTGTATTGGGTAAAACTACTGACAAGTAATATCTTGAAGATTTTTTTTTTGTACAAATAAAACGTTGGCTAAAAATACAAACAAGCAGCTAAGAAGGCATTGACTAAAACTCAGACAAGGACTATCTTTAAAAAAAGTAATACATGAAATAAACACACTCGCTTTACACCTAATTGTTTCTTTAGAATGTGCAAACCACGATGCTCCTGTGCTTCTGTACCCTGTATTGTCTCATAAGCAGAATGGACTTGTCCAATCAACCTGCTTCACACGCGGAAACAGCATGGCTGCATTCTTTTACAAAATTGCATTTTTAAAAGAGTTGCCACTCAGAAAAATGAATTGATTTGGTGGGGCAGTATCAAAATGTTCGCCGCAATATGGTGGAATATTTTCTGGCTCTGGATTCCTGTGTCTTTCCTATCACTAATGATCCAGCTCCAGGCACTTATTACAGGCAAATTCGACAATATCGGTATTTTTCATACCGCGAGTTTTTTTTTAACCAGAAAAAAAGCCCCACATTATTATTCGAAGTTAATAAGTTGAAATTTTAGTTGTCGGGATTTCGACTGTCGGGAATTTATTGCGTCTGGATTTAGGCTGTAGCAATTTAGGCTGTCGGGATTTAGACTGTTGCGATTTTGACCTGTCGGGATAGCTCTCTGTGTACTAATCCGCCAGGGGGGTGTTTCTATTGGTCATCTCGCGGTAGTGAGGTTTGCGTGACGTAGGCATAATTTATCAAACCTATACAGCTGCTTCACTGCTGCAAGGAAAAATAACGCACGGAACACGGACACTTCTAGTGTTAGGCAGTGCAGGGAACCCTTTATACCACTCCTGCTAATATTGAAAGAAGTTCCGACCCACACACATGCACCGACACATCTCTTTGTTACAGGCAATCTACCTCACTTCAATTACACCATAGTCTGCAGTCTGTGAAAGCACAAGTAGCAAACTTCGTATCGAAAGCAGAAGCAGTTGCTCTTCCTCTCAGCATGAGACGAGCATGTGTAACTAAAGCCCAGTCTAATTCCAGCAGCGCACACGACAACAATGCCTCCGCTCGTGATTGATGATTTCTTCCTTATGTTGATGAACAGTTTATCTGACATTACGCGCCGAATTCAGAGGTACTCGTATTCGGCCTTGGAATTACCAACCGCTCTTCTCCTCTCTCGTTTTTTTTCTCCTACTTCTTTTCTTTTCTCTTTGAATGGAAAGAGCATTAATCAAATTCTATCTACAACCTTGTTTTCTGTGAAGTTCCTTAAAGAACTGAATTTTCCTAAATATGTCGTATAAGGCTAACACGTCGTTGCCTACGGGAGGAAAAAAAACTCTTTTAATGATTCGTAAAGGCGAAGCAATAAATGTGATCAATAATTATAAATTTTTACTGGATGGGTTTTTACTGGTAATTCTGCAGAAATATGAAATTGCTTGGTACGTTTAGGCGTCATGGCTAATTTGTTATCTAATAAGCGAAATCAATACTATCACTGTAAATTATACAAGGTAAGGAAATGCATTAGCATAACATTGAAAATCATGCACTAAAAAAAAGCTAAGTC
>JAHWFP010154464.1:0-36826 GCA_023313725.1 Lithobius niger | reverse complement strand
TTTTGTGGACCACCCTGTATAGACTTTGCACCCATGCGACGCGTGAGCGACGGACGACAAGCCCCTGTAATGTGCCCAGTTGGGGGCCGATATCATAAATCCCATAATTATGAATTTTCCCATGCTGTCAACGAGCATTCAGATGTTTCCGCATTTTCCTGCCATCTGGGACGAAGCGAGGATTTATCACCGAAGCTACTTCCAGCAGCACGTCGGAAGGAAATTCAATTCTCTCCACTTCCCCACCAAAAATCCAAACCTCGGTTTCAAAGTCATAACTCATCCGAGAAGGAAGCGCTTACGGGTCGAATTTTACCGCATGGAGAAGGGAAGAGACAAAAGTGCGTCGCGTTTAATATTTATTGTCTTATTTCGCAGTGGGGTGCTCGAGAGAGATCGAAGCTCTGGTTTTCGGCGGGATTCCATTAAGGACCTGAAGTGAAGAGCACATCTCTTCGTTTTGCCAAGATCTTCAGCCAGAGAGAGATTACAATGGCGACTTGGCACGATCGATTCTTGACTAGACGTATCAGGTGGCTGTCATCTTTGACGTTATTAGGAAGCTAACAGTATGTGTTTACTTGCAACCTTGCGGCGCCCCCCCCCCGTCCACTCTGCCAGGTTTTGGTCTACTTCCCTCCCAGCATGATCAAACCTAAAAGTAATGCGACGTAAGCACGAACACGACATGGTAAAAATTAAAACATCATGGCTGAAACATTCTGAAAAGGAATTGTGTAAACGAGTGTGTGCAATACAAGTGCTTCCATTGCGTTCGAGAGTGTGTGACTGTTTGGGAATTTTGCCCCAACCATCTGTCTGTATTTAAAAAAAAATTAAACCTGTATATTCAAAGTCAATTTTTACATATTTCATCGTTTTACCGTAAATTGCCTATAAACAACTTTGGCAAAGCTAGGCCCACCCCCCTGAAATGTTTTTGTAATATTTTAGATCGTAATTTTTCTGCTAGAAATTGACTAAATGCTTCATACATTCAAAGAAATCAATGTTTCATACCCTTAAATCGTTTTTTTTCTTTACCAAAATTTAACGAAACGATTCATAAAAAAGGTTAAAAAAAATAAACTGGTAAACTAATAGACTAAATTCCCGAGCAAATGATAATAACGACATTGTGTTATTGCTAGACCGAACCCAGATCACGTACGTGAATGATCGCATTAACGCCTGATTTTCCGCGATGGAGTTAAGCCTAAACACACTCCCTGAACTGAAGTGAGTTTTAATTATAACTTTGTTGTGGCCCACCCTCCTTTTTTATCGAATTAATTTTAATAGCCCATGGGCGTTTAATAAGCGATGTACAGTACACGTTTTTGCAAAACATAAAAAAGTTGGTATAAAAAGTGCTGTATTCAGAAACAGTTTTTTGTTTTGATTGGAAAAAAAAATAGGTGTGGTCGGTTGGGGGAACCAATCCGAATATTTACCTGTCGGCAGTCCTAGTACACCTTTAACCGTAACCTGTACGTGAATTATTTCCATGTTTGATTTGTCGTTTAACCTATTTGCTCGAAAGGTTGTTTGTAGAAGGGAATGTAGCCTACAATGAAAACCATACTACCAAATTCTAGTTTGTTAGTTACAAGTTTGTTGTCTGGGTTGGAACAAAACGAAAGCTTAAAACCCCCAAAAATGATGGCTGAGCTCGAGTTAAGTTTTTTTTTAACTTTAAAACTACTCTCCCATTTTGAACAACTTTTTTAACGTACGAGTTAAAGGTCGTAAAGAATTTTCTAGTCCATTACTCCTTGTTGGCCATTACTTTTCTGAAATATTGGCCATCGACTGGAGACAGTCTTGTTTTTCAAAAACAACAGCCATCAACATGTGGATGAGAGGCTGTTTGGGTTCTGTCATTTACCTCAGAGGCACGTTTTGGTGCTTGCACAGACGAAAGGACTAAAAAAAAGCGCTTTCGGCACAGACGGAAGAACTCCGTTAAGCTTGACTTACTTGGCTATTATGGTCCGTCTGCTGTCTTTCTTGGAGCTAAGCGAGGCAAAAGACAGTTTTTGTGGGGAGAATAAGTGAGGCACCAAAAATAAGAAGAGAAAGTGCAAACCAGCTGAAGAAACGCCAACCTTGAAAGATTGGCGGAATGCAAGATTTTATACTGTGGGAAAACATGACAGCAGCTCTGAAGTAGGTTGAAGGTACATGGATTTGCTAGCTCGCTTTCAATGAATACGGTGCCGTTAGGCGTGCAAAGAGAGATGGCGTTGAGTGTTGAAGGGACGCAGACATAACATGAGAAGTGGGAAGAGGAAGCTGGGATGCTCACTTAATGAAAGATCAACGCCATCACGCCTTAAATTATGAACCGATGTTCTGGAGTTACGAGTTTTAAGCGTCTCGAGTCTCGAGGTGATGATAGGGCCCGTATCAAAAAGATATATATTTGTCGGGTTGGTGGCGGCTTTTACAAGTGAAAGTTTTCCAGATGATGGTTGTTACTGAATCAAGTAACTAGTGGTCTCTGAACCGGGTAACTACAGTACAGGGTTCAAACAAAACCTGGAGAACCTGTAAATCTCAGGGAAATTTCAGGGAAAACAAGACATTTTTTGAAAATCGGGGGAAAGACAGAGAAATTTGAAAAAAAAATGCCTTTGTGTCTGATCTGTAAGTTCCATTTTAATTTGCGCTTCAATATGTTCAAGTATTTTAGATATAGTTTCAATAAACCAAATCTTAGGCCAATAGTCCCATCTGGGCTAGTGTCTCAACAGCTGTTTTCTTGGATGTTGGATTATTTTCGTACAAACATTAATAAAACATTACATACTCCCTGTTTCCCTAACTCAACATCTCGTCAACTCCTGGAAATTGCCATTAGATGCACCTGGGAAACCTGGAAATGTCGGGGAAATTGAGAATTTTAAAACTGTCTGAACCCTGTAGTAGAGAAGATTTCAAGACCTACTCCACAAGACCAGGCTCTTAAATAGTCAAACTAATCCAAACGCACGAAGAACTTTTCATTTTCACCATTCTTAACAGAAAATTGCAAAGCAAGTTGCTTTCCACTGATAATTTCACCATTTTTGCGAAGGGCAACAAGAAACGAAAAACGTTACCTGTGTCAGTTCAAAGATTTAAAAAAAAATGTTCTTTCGGTAGTTGCTGTCTCTTTAGTTTTCCAATTTGCATTGTGCTTTGTGTCGACTAAAGTTAACTTTAACACGTATTTGCATGTATTATTTTACTAAAACGGAATAGATTTGTTCTTAAACCTGTCAATGAACATTTTAGTTAGATTTATACGCACTGTATCTCACTTTGGGCAGCTTGCAAATATCGAGCTTCTTTTAAACACTAACGGTACAGAACACTTAATTATAGTGTCCGCAGCCTATCTTGAGTTCGCCCCAGAACGACACAGATAATCAATTGTATGTTTTTGGTAGCAGAGTGCCTTGTTGATATCCGAAATGGTTACAAAAACAATGGCGGCTGTCGATTAATGCCGCTCCCTCCAGGAAAACGTAGCCGCTCGTAAAATACTGCAGGACTCAAGATAAAGCGCGTACACAATAAGGTATTGCCTGCATGGATAACTTTAGTGGCTGTTAGACAAATTTAGGGCCTAACCGGTGGCATATTATGTGCTCACTATTTCGGAAGTATGTTCCTGTGCAGTGTCCAACAAAGCCATGTATACGTGGGTTGGAGGACCATCAGTGCTGCACAGGAGTTAGGAAACTCAATATTCTTGAATTTTAACATGATCATGAAAAGTTTGAAAGTTTTTATTACAACAATAAAACAATGGTTGAACGGTAACGTGTTGTTCCGTATCGCTGCTTAGATTATGATAATTAAAATTAATTTTTCATAAACCAACTTAGCATATCTATCTCTCAGAAACTACAATGGAAATTTTTGAAAAATGGGAAAATTTAGTCAACGTTTCTACTTTAAATTGAATCCACAGAGAATTAAGAGTCATGAGTTCGCGTAACAATTGAACATAAGCTAAGCAGCTTGAAGTTCAAAGAGCGCAGAAAAAAAAATCTAAGATAACGTCTTTGCATTGATTACTTGCACGGGCGTAATTAATTGGGGCAGGCCGCAGAAATCAGCATTGGTTCCCCTCCCCCATAAAAAAAAATAATTAAAAATTAAAAGTCGAAAGCCTACAACTCAACGGACTACAATCTTAAATGTAGCAGACAAGCTAACGACTGAGAAAACAATCCAGAGAAAAAAAAACGAAAAGTGTAGACGGGTTCAGTGTTAAAATGAAGAACGTCCAAACAGTGTACAAGACCAACACCAAAAATGCTGCGTTTCAACGCTTATTGTGTTTCGTTTTCAAGCCAAGAAAAACAAGCACAAGTCTGCTTAAGTCATAATAGAAAAACACGTAAAATTCCACACAAATGGATAAACATGAAAACAAAACAATTTCAATAAAAAGAAAGAAAGACATCAGCCACGACACAGTTTTTAAAGAAAACGCAACACACCACACATACGAGTTTATCAAAAATTAGAAACTTATCTAACGCTGTCACAAATCACTTAGGCAGAAGAACCCCTACTAGTCTACCAAGCATAGTTTCCACGCACGAAATGGCCGTTCTTAGACGGCAGTATTCCAGTGACCAGCAGCTAATGCTCTAACAATTGCATGAATAGCCAATAGTGGGTCTGCGTATTTATGATTCCCCTCGTCACCCTGAGTGAAAGCTTAAGAAGGCAGTTAATTCATTGCCACCACACCTACACGGGTCCTTAATTCAAGTTCTTTTGTCACCTTGGACACTTTACGATCACGGTTCACGTGTCCTCCCTCACCTCGCCTGCTAACGACCTCCGCGCACAGATGCGTGGGTGGATGGAGAGGGGCAAGTTGGGCGCCGCAGGTGTCTGTCGGCTGCCGGTTCTCCTCACCTTTACTCATTCACCTGTGTTATCGCGTACAACTCATTAGCATGCTGACGTCGTTTTACTCGTGGGCGGACATCCCCTTGAAATCCCTCTCACTCTCAACTCGTTACCTCCCTTACCCCCCCCCCCCTACCACCCCTTTCCCCCCTCCTTCGGTCTGCTTGCCAACCTTCTATTTCGTTATAGGTTTGGCACGTCGTCTTTTTTCCTCCCCGACTCTTACGACAGAAAGAGTCAAAGGAGTTGAGGACTTGTAGAACGTGAAGCAATTCAATTGGCACTTGAACGGGTTCTGCACTTATGACAGGTTGGTTGGTTGGTGTTCGTGCCGGAGCTTCAAGCCCGACACACAGATGTCCTAGAAAATAAAATGCGGAATTACAGGCCTTACAAACAAGTGCTTGGAAAACTGTTGAGAGTTCTTGAATGATAATTGAATTTAGTGAGGGTGTCCTCGTAAGAAGAAATGTTACGTGAAGAGGACGCTGGGTGCCTTTGGTTTCGTAGATGCGTGCCTCCAGATGGTGTTGAACCACAATTTTTACGTTTTGCAATACCAACTCCTTGAATGTGAATTCAACTCCCTTCCTTTTTTGAATCACATTTTTTCTTTTTTTTTTTCCAATGCCAACTCTTTGAGTGGGAATTCAACTCCTTTTTTCGTTTTTTCTTAAATTTCCATTTTTTTCCCTTTTTTAACCTCTTTTTTCTGGATTTTTTTTTAACACTGAATTGCGAATTAAACTCCTAGAGCACCAATGTAATGAAGAAAATGTTAAATTACGATACGCCGAAAGGCTCATTTTACTTTGGTATTTATGAACTGGGAAATGGAGGAAACACTTTTTCCAAAACAAGTCCACTATTAAACGTTTGAAAAAAAAAATAGTGGAAACTATTAGCAAGTGACATGCCCAACTCCACTCAAGTCTGACGTTTTCCTGCAGTTGAGTGAATTCGAGTGGATGGCGCCACTGATTTTTCGAACATTACTGGTACACTACACATTGCCATTGCAGTGACCCCTTAAAATATATTCCCGTGCGCAAAAAAAAAAAGGAAAAATTGGGCCAGGACTAATAGTTCTTATTCCGGAATGTAGAAAAAAAATGTACATATTGCTAATACTATTAACACCACCTCTATAGTGAAACAATTGGTGTTTGACGTCCTAAAAAAAATAATGCCTTTTTTTAGGCCTCTTTCTGATTTAATTGGGTTAGTGTTAAAACTGTGTGTATGGTTTGCTAGCATGTGCAAGATGGTTTCATCTCTTTCGGTGAAAAGTTGACATGACGCTCTTAATTATCATGAGACGAATGAAGTCTTCTCGAACGAGGTTCTCAAGTTATCCACTTTAGCAGAACGGATGCAAAGACACTTCTTATCCACATTGGTGCCAGAAGTGTTTAGAATTCAATGCTTCAATACCGATATGTCAAAAAACATTCTTGGCCGGGGTTCAGCCAATTACGATTAACGTGGATAGCTGCCCGTTATGACAGCCAATCCAACAGCAGTAAATTAGAGCCGATGTGACATGTGGCGACGTCCAGCGTCAAACTCATCAACAACAACGCCGCGAGGTCAGCTGAAATGAAGCCTCTGTGTGCACTCCAGAAGAATCAGTACCCTGCCCCGCGGATGAATGTGCATCCGTGGGTGATAGAGGGCCAGCGTGCGATGCAAGCTGCAGGGAACTGCTACACACTGGCACATCCTGCGCTGGGTTTACCCAGTAGATAAATAAATCCCAATGCAAGAGCCGCATGTGCTTCCAGGCTGTTTTATTTTAATCATAACTCTGTCTTACACCCTTAGATGACCGAAAACTGCGTCCAAAAATGACTTGTACCTTTGAAACCATCGATCGGATCGAAAGCAAACAGATTATGAATAATCTTGTAAAGGCAACTGACCCAACTTCGTCATTTACGTAATGGAAAATGACCGAAAACTTAAAAGAAAGTGAAAAACAAGCCAAACAGTGGAAATCGCACACACAAAAAATAACACAGTACAGTAAGCTACTTTATTTACTTAATGTTTCGGTTGGATTGGCGTGACTCGATTCGAACTGGTAACCCTGTCACCCTCCGATCACTGATATAATGCTTTTATCAATATGCCCGCTCCTCCACTGGCATAAAGACAATTCACTGATCACGATGACTGATTGACTACTACATTAGCTCGTTTGTACGAGATATCGCTGTTTGCATTTTTGCTCTCTCCTTTATATAATTTACATACGATTTTGTGCGTATTTATTTAACCAAAAACTCACTTCTTAAGGTCTTCTGTTCACAGAGCTACCAGTTAAAAGCTTTCCTTATTCAAACGTCTTTCGATGTGGCTAAAGTTACAACGTAAAAGTAGTAGACAGTAGGCAGCCCCGTAGCAAAATCAGTGAGACTACACGTCTCGGACAGCGTACGGCCACTGCAGTCAAATTTCGCTCAAATTTCCGAATTTTTATCATTTTGTGACAATTTTGATATTTTAATGCACCATTTTAATCTCTCGACTGAACCTTTTCGGTGATTGAAGAGACAAAACAAAAGGTTAAGGCACTGGGAAGTCATTTATACCACGCGCCATGGCTGTTTGCTGTGGCGTGCATATCACGTGACTGGGCTAGTCTAATCAGACGGCCAAACAGCCGTTGTTCTCGTTCGTCATTGGCTAACTCATGGTGACGTCACGGCAAACAGCCATTGCGCATGGTTTAGTGAAAACCAATAAATACGATGAAAAGTCTGGCTGTGGATAGTTTTTCGATACAATTAATGTCGCAGACATTGACAGAAACTTGTGAAACTTGGGTCGGCAGTTATTGTCATAAGGCCAGCCGTTAATGGAGACTGTCTACTACATTGAATTCTTTCCGCTTTCTCTCTTTATCCATGCATAATCTAAGGCCGACATGGAGATCCTGAACTTTGCTCCTTCCCCAGCGAAATTGTTGACGTGAATGCGTAATACGGTCGTGTTTGTCTTTCGACTTTTTGAAGTCTACTTTATCCTTGTTTAAGTGTTAGTGCACAGCGTGATTGATGGCATCATTAATTATTCATGGTCGTAATGCGATGGTGCGAACAAGTGTCTTGAGTGTGCTTGGTGTCTATTTACTTGTCTCTTGAGTACGGAATGTTTGATGAATGGTTGGGTGCTGAGGCGGACCGTACTTTGTCGTTGAATGCAAATTTGATTCGCACTGCAGAACTGTTGTGGTTGCATCACAGGTCTTGTCTTGCACATCAGCGAAAGAAACCCTAACTTAAAATTTGGTTTTTCTTTCTTTTTCTTTTTTTTAGCTAGTTTCCCGTAGTTCCCCTAGCAACTAAGTTGAATGTTTGCAGCTAGATTTTTGGCCTTGTATTCGCAACAATCGGTAATTTTTATTCTGTCTGCGGCTGAATTTTATTTTGACTTTGTTAGTTTTTACTGGCAGTTTCTTTATCTGCCCTCAAAGTTTGTCAGTTTTATTTTGAAACACTACATAATAATAAATCTATATAATAATCCTGGAGGCCGGCTAAAGGGAAAAGGGAAAGCTAAAAGGAAAACCACTTCTCCCCTACTCACTCCCGCATTGCAAATGCACTCTCCCATTCTACCTGCATGGAAACAGGAGGCAGGCATGAGTGGTCGATCAACTCAATAAAGGTTCAATCTGACAAGTCGTCGGGCCGAACAATCACTTCTCCCCTCCTCGCACCCGTACTGCAAATGCGCTCTCCCATTCTACCTGCATGCAAAGAGGAGGCAGGCATGAGTGGTCGATCAATCTGACAAGTCGTCGGGAACAGTGCCGGAAAAATGTCCCGGGAAAATGTGACCGGCCCCGTGCATAGCACTGGCTTCGTCTAGTAATAAATAATAAACAATAAATAGAACACTAAAGATTAGCAGACAACTTGCTACCAGTTTTGTCGGTATGCCAAATAAATCTTAAAAAAAAAAACATTTGGAGCATTCGAATGGGCACGTAAACCGAGTGGTTTATTACCGTAAATTGTCAGATTGCATATATACTAGCTACATCCATAGCTATATGCACGGATGGTGTTGGATGCACCGTTTTCAACATTGGTACGGGTTGACCGCTCGTGTATATGCACGCTTCACCAAACTAAGTGTCATCGATCACATTTCGCGCACACTGGGTAGCAAACGGCTGATTTTTGTTCGCTTTGCTCACTCACTCAGTGCATTCCCCGTCAGTCGCGCCTCCGCAGTGAAGCTGGAATTGTTTTAAAACTGGATTTACCAGGGATGAGATATTCTTCCTCTTTTAGGCGGATTTCCTCTTTTTTGAGCTCAACAAACTGCCTAAAAATGCATTAAAACACCTAAAAACCTATAATTTTACCTGTTTTCTTCTCTTTTCCTCTTTTTTTCACGTAGACGTACTCTCGTCCCTGATTTACTCACGGGAATGTAATTTCATTCAGTACACTGTTACAGACAGGCGTGAACAGCTGATTATTTCCCCGTTTGTTACTGATTAGCAGCCTCAATGGCAATGGCAGTGGTAACGTGTAGTGGCCATTCAGCCCCAGTTAAGGGTTTTGTGTCTATACAGGGTGTCCCAAAAGTCAGGGGTCAACCAGCTGGTATATATACCCGGGTGATATACCAGGCGTTCATTCTGATATACCGGGGATTTTTATCTTATTCATGCTGACGGTATACCACCAACATGAACAAAGATAAAAATCCCCAGGTATATATCAGCATGAACACCCAGGTGACAACTGATTTCTGGGAAACTCGTTATAGATAGATAACCTGTACCAATTCTTCTCAATTGCTGTAATTTTCTGGTTAGTCCTGTTAATTGTGTGCATCTATTTTACAGATTAAACAGCTCAATCGTAATGCATATAATATTAACTAACCGAGCAAACTGTAGCGGAGTACGGAGTATGAAACAGTGTTGCCTCATTCTCTAAGGGGTTTCTTCCTCGGCATAATTCATCCGAAATTTTCCACGGTAAACAAATTTGTGATCCAAAATTGCCTCAAACCGGTTCTGCGTCGTGCAGCTGCTACTTGTATTCAAGAGGTCGTCTTCAAATGATCTTAGCAGCTAACTAAATTGCTGAACACTTGTCGGGTCGTCCGTCCTCTCCCCTTTGCACTCTCAACTTTGGTTAAGTGGCGCTCAACCTCAAAGACTCATCAGCCATTTACACGACGACGTGGATTTAACCTGGAAAGCTGTTTGTTCCCCAAGGCGGCTCTTCCCAAAAGAGATCCGTCTACCACTCCAACAAGACCGGTCTCTATAGACATAAGAGATTAATCAGGCGCCAACATCCAGGAAGATGGCTACTGACCTGTGGCCTTCTTCCTACTGACCACTCACGCAGGGGATTCGGAGACTAGAGTAAGTTGCAACGCCCACCTGCCAGAGTTGAGATGCCGTTACAAAGACAAAACGGCGGGAAAATTGATGCGTTTGGGCGGGAGGCTGGAATAGAGCGTTTTAGAGATCAACCGTACATCCACCTTTTGGGGTTACACTACATTGGATGTATATGCGTTCGATGTGTTTTGTGGGCTTAATGCCGAATGGGCGAATTACAGATTCCTTTTAAACTTGAAAAGGAATCTGTAATTCGTGTACTTTGTATCTGTACTATAGCTTGTAAGGCCTACTAGCTATCTGATGGCTGCAATTGCGCACCTAAAACCAACTCTAAGTAAAGTTTCCGTAAAAATACTCAGTAGTATACCTTGACATCACTGTAAAGCCTAGATTCAAAGGTGCTACAGACGTTCTTTGTCTGTAAAATTTGGACTTGTTTAGAATCTGTAAAGCTTGTGGCACACTGCTCCGTTCTCAGCACACATTGCTTCCGTCGCTAACTACGGTGACCCTGGAGGCTATCTTCGTCGTCGGAACAGAACGGAACGGAACGGAGCAGCAGGTGTGCAGAATATGCCAGAACGCTAGAACGAGGTTCGCGGGAAATTTCATAGAACTGAGGAAATTTGCTGAAAAATGGCTTGCCTGCGTAGTGAAAGTCCATGGAAATTTGAAAAATCTGTCGGAAATTTTCGTGGGAAATATTGTCCAGTTAGAATTTTATGCACCCTTGCGGAGCAGTGTGCCACAAGCTTTAGGTTAACGGAACTAAAATCTTCACTGTAACATGATGTTTTGCACAAAGTATGAAGCGGGAAAGACATGATTTAAAAAAAATAATAGCAATTATTGGATAACCCTTTTTAACAAACAAGCTATACTACCCGGTCTAGCGAAAATGAAAACGGCCACTGACCTCCTCGAACTCCTTCCCCCCCCCCCCCGGTCGTGTGCTCTGTGTGACATTGCCTCGCTGGTGTTAGAGCTTAGCAGCCCCTTGTAGCAGGCATTTCCTGCAGTACACCTAATTCCAGCTTACTCCGTGCATGATTGCGAGTGCATCCCAATCTAAGCTTATTATGTATACCAATTTTGAATATTGAAGGTGTGGGTTGTATTTCAAAGCGAGGAAGAAAGGATAGAATAATCAGTGCAAAAATAATTTTTGCCTGAATCTCAGTTTTTTTTGTTGCCAAACTAATTGTAAAAAAATCCACATAGGTGGTAATATTTTCAATTCCATATAATTAATTGGTGGACCAACTAGCTGGTCAATTCGTATTCTTAAATGTGTGAATTCATCAAGGCATGAAATGTGTGAATCTGTAAAAAGAAAATTGCGATTGTTTTCCGTAATTTCAATATAAGTTGTCGAAGTTTCAGGAGCTTTTGTGACATACAATGGAAATTAGCTAAAACCTGAAGTTGAGACTTTAGGAGACGTTTTAAAACGTTGAATCGCGAAATGGAGGGGGGGGGGGGGGGAAAGAAACTGAAGTGCCTGCTGAGTACCGACAGTTTAATCCAGAAACTTGTCCCGTGATTGATTATAGGAACTACAAATAGTTCCTTATCTTATCCGATCGTATTACGTAGACTGCCACTCAACCACTTACTGCTAGCACTCAACACAACTTAACTGCCTACAAGTTATATGGGGTAAACAGTAGCCAGCTGCCAGCCACGATCTCTGAATAATACTTAAGTAAAGCATCTTAAGAACACTGTAATATCTAAACTAAAAATCTTAAAAGTTCTGATCCTCTTAATATCTCGGTCATTCAGGGATAAGGCAGGGTTTGCAACACGTTTGGCGTATGTACCTAGGAAAGCTAAATTTTAGCCAAGCACATTTAAAGGTTCCTCTTACTTCCGTGTTGGCTTTCCTGACAGAGATTCAGTTTTCCTACATTAGGTCTAATGTAAATGTTGCAAAGGCACTTTTTCTGCTTTTTTTTCCCGCGTCGACTTGTTTACAACATTCACCAAAGTGCTTTTAAACATTTGCATATGTTTTTCTTAAAATACACGAAAATAGTGGGATGGTTGATCAAGCTGAAAAGAGTTCAGCTTGGAAAATACGTTCAGCACTGTGAGCTGAACGTTCCGTTCTGTTTCTTGCAAATTTTCATGTTTTGCAGCTTTTTTTTTTCTTTCTTTTTCTTTGTTGTGTTAGTATTAAAGGTACATTCCTCCCGGTTGGCTTTCCTGTATGGCTCAGTTTTGCAACATCACTTTCATACTTCAGACGCGTGTAAATGTTGCAAAAGTTATTTCGCGCAGGATGCTCGAATATAGTAGGCTATAGTTAGTGTCCCTTTCATGGAGCTGGAGAGACTGATGGCGTAGGCTGGAAAGAGCCCCGGGACAGGCAGTAGCGTGTTGAGTGTGTATAGTATACAAGTCCATGGTCATTTTAATAAAAATTTGTGTACCGTGTTACTTTTTTAAGAGTTTTTCTTTGAGAATTTGTGTTGCAGGTTGTTTTTCTCTTCATCATTTCCTTAATATTACCTTGATTTTGATACTATTACCATTACTGAAACGTAATAATGTTTTACCTTTTGAATTACATAAAGTTTTAAAAATTTATGTTTGAATGTAGGAAAACCTTCTCAGGAGAGGAATGCAGGCAACCACAGGAAAAATTAATACGTTTACGAACGTTGCAAAACGTTATAATTGCAAAACTGAGCCACACAGGAAAGCCAACATGGAAGCGAGTTCCTTTAATAAACCCCGTTTCTCGTCTAAATACAAAGCTTGGCTATCATCGAGATAGGCTTGCGAAATTTCTTCCCCTCTCTTGTCGCTTTTTCTGACACACACAAAGGCGACATCTGGCTGAAATTGCGTCTTTGAGCAAACATAGTGTTACTACTATTTTTATTGGGGGGATTCATGTTTGTTATTGGTAGGGCCAACCTCCCTGGGTGACCTAGGCACAGCCAACTTGGGTAATGTGTTTCTACAACCTAATTGCTCGTCAAGACACAAGAGGCTCTTTTGCAGGCCGAGTCCAATAAACTCACACACTTGAAGACTCCCTGTCTGAATGCCAGCAATGGATAAATGCACCCCTAGGCCAATGAATGACCCCAGGGGGAAGATGGTTGCTATTCGTGTTGATGATGTTGGAAATTGAGGAGTGTTGGGGAGGTGGGTGATCTCAATTGAGATTGGCTGTTCCTAGTTTCCTAACTTTTCCTCTTGTCGAACTTAATTTGTAATGGTTTTCCATCGTTCAGTTTGAAACTCCGCCGTCGATGGTGACCACCACTCTCCCGTTGAATTTTGTGTCCGTATAAGAAGTTTGATTTTATTGCGTTTTCGAGGTAAGACTGCTGGTAATGTTAGAAGGGGGTGGCATATCGTGGTAAAAACTTTCGTCGGCTCGAATTATCTCCACACTAGAGGAAGCCCGTGCTATGCACGTGGCCGGTCATGAATTAAGTTAACGGGCACATTTCCCGGGACATAATCCCGGCACTGTTCCCGACGACTTGTAGGATTGATCGCCTACTCTTGCCTGCCTCCTCTTTCAATGCAGGTAGAATGGGAGAGCGCATTAACAATGCGGGCGCGAGGAGGGGAGAAGTGATTGTTCGCCCCGACGACTTGTCAGATTGAACTTTTATTGAGTTGATCGACCACTCATGCCTTCCTCCTGTTTCCATGCACGTAGAGTGGGAGAGTGCATTTTTAATGCGGGAATGAGGAGGGGAGAAGTGGTTTTCCTTTTAACCTTCCCTTTTGCTTTGGCCTTCCTTTTAGCCTACATCCAGGATTATAGTGTAGATTGTTATTATTTCGTTAATTCGATTGGAGAATATATATTTACGTGCAATATATCTCACTGGGCTGGGTTCGCAAAACTAATAACGAGCAAAAAAAAACACGACACGAACGTTTATCGCTACGATCTAATCGTACGGACCGGTTGCCGCCATGTTTTTACTGCGTTACTAACATTACAGCCACAATATGTGTTTTATCGAGATAGTTTTAAAACATTATCGGGATAGAAAAAAAAACTTTGTATCGTGCCACTCCTATGTGTGAGTGTCTTTAGTTAATGATTTGCCGTTGTTTCAAGGATCGAAGGTAGAGTGCAAAATTTCTAATAGGTTACTTTGGTTGTGTACGTATTGGAGGGGGGGGGGGAGTCTTAATGCTGACTGCTTCGTTAACCATGTAATTGTTGTTTATTAACAGTTTAAGTGGTCCCGGCGTACGAGCGAATGGGATAGTCAGTATCTGGACCCACATGGGGAAGGGGAGAATGGGGCGAGGGGTAATCGTCTAACTGGAAAATCGCATAACTGGAAGAACGTATACCTTACAACAGTATAACGGAAAGTCGTCTAACGGGAAATTCGTATAATGAAAATCTTCTAACTGGAAGTTCGTATAATGGAAAATCGTCTAACTGGAAATTCGTATAATGGAAAATCGTCTAACAGGAAATTCGTATAATGGAAAATCGTCTAATGTCCCTGCCTCGCTCGCTCTGCCACGCTCGCTGCGGCTATACATATAACATCAGAAACCGCAGTTAGACGTTTATCCAGTTAAACGTTTATCCATTATACGATTATCCATTATACGATATACCGTTTAGATGGTTTTCCATTATACGGTATTACGTTTAGACGATTTTCCAGATTTTTTTTATTTATGCAGATATTAGACAATTATCCCATTAGATAATTTTCTAGTTAGACGTTCGTCCGACGCCCCGAGCCTGACACGCGAGGGAGGGGGGGGGGAATGGTTCTGTTAGGCGTGGTTAGGCTTCGCCTGAAAACAGCTGAGACTACCTGCCTTCCCTAATGTGGGTCCAGAACTGGACTCTCCCGTTCAGTTGTAACCCGGCAGACTTCTATGGATCAGTTGCTGGGAAAAATTTTAGGCTATCACTGGTTTCATTGTTTTTTTTATCTTTGACCACGCAGGGTTCAGTGTTGTTGTTTTAATGTAGTTGTTTCGTTATGCATTATTTATGTTATGTAAATTTCATGTGAAAAAGCTGCAATTGTTCTATTGATTTGGCGTTCTTCTGTACAAAGATATAAGGATGGATCTGCAAAAAGGATATCCAAATTCCCCCCCCCCCCCTCCTCCGGCCACATATCGAGCCAGTTTTTTTTTTTTTTTACCTAAGCAAATACTTCATTTCATATAAGTACAGATGCGTACCTATTTTCGTTGTTGACTATTTACGTTGCATCCAGATAGTCTGACATTTAGGCCGTGTCAATATGGCTGAGCGGTAGAACTTCAGCTTTTGGTCTCAAAAAATTGAGAGTTCAATTCCCTTCTCCAGCAGTCTGACATTTAAGTCCAAAAGGAAACGGAAATAGGTTCGCATCTGTATTTATTTATTTATCGCTTATCGAACCGATTTGGTGTTCCGTCGTGTTTACATTTCGTTGTCTACACTAAAAAGGTGACGATTCGAAGAAATTCCTTCACTCGTTTAAGAAATTCGTGAAGTTTGTCATAAATAATAACGACGTAAATTGGTTGAAGAAAAATTTAGCATCCCGGCGTTTCCCCTGTAATAAGAAATGGAAATGTATACCATTTCGACGTACAAGGCGATTCTTGGATGATTTTTCTTTTAATTCTTTGGCATTTGCTTGGAGCCGACCACTCTGACTACTTTGCTGTCGGTGGTCTTCGCGGAGACCTCTCAGAAATATTGCGGTGGTCGTTAGGCCTTGTTTTCCTTTTTTTTTTTTTGTTTGTGCTTGGTGGTGCGTTTTCATTTTGCATCAGTGATGGAATGAAATAAGTCTACGAAAAAGGGGGAGAATTAGGTGGAGGCGAAATAAAATTTCCTCTCTGGTCTAAGGTTTTGGGCGAAGAATTGCAGTTCCTTCTCTTCCTCTGGGTTCATATAGCTCCGAACTGCGTACCGTGTCGGAAGCGGATATATTTCAAAAATCGCTCTACTTTTTTTCTTTTTTATGAACTATCCTTAGCTTCTATGTAAACGATACCGTACGTAATGCATCAGGTATCGCGAATGCGTGATCCTTTAACCTCTACGTATCCGTAGTGTTGGACAATCTCATGACTTCCGGTGTCGTCGCAGCGTGCCTTCCGTTTCGAGACTGCGACGGTCCCGCCCTCAGTGGTCGCCATGTCTGTCACCGAAAGATAGCATTTGTGGGAATAATGATGTGCTACATTTCGCTTATCGCGTCATAACACAACCAAAACAAACCAGAGTTATAGTTTGGCGTCGAGTTTTCGGTCGATGTTGGTGGCATTCACAGCGATAGCCGAGTATGCACCTGGACGAAATATTGGATGCGTTTCTTCGTGCTTCAGTTCTGTATGCTTTTGTGATGTTGTGTTAAATTGCTGTTTGTGTGGCCCTTGCAGGAAAAGGCAATCTTCTGATATTTTCCTTTTTTTACTTATCTATACTTTTTTTAATCCTATGATGGATTTTGGTCACTAGTAAAGTTTCTTTTATCATACATTGGTGTCTTTTACGTTTAATCTTATAAGGACTAGATAGGTCAGATGATTTTTTTCTTTTTCATTCCTGATTAAATTCTTTCTCTAGTTCTCTATCTAGTGCTTTCTGTCTCCATGTTTACTTTGTTAAAAAATTTTTAAACATTTTCAAATTCTGTGGAAGTGGTTGCACTGTATATGTTTGAGAAAGAATTTCATTCAGCTTTTTAGTTGAGCGATAATGACATGGGGGAGGGATGAGGTTTGGTGGCGCGTTGACAGTAGCTACATCATTAAGCACCAACGTCAGTCACATTGCAGTGGCCGGGGTCGCCACTGCGCCACATATTACAGAGATCTTAACCAAACCCCTAATCTAGACATGGGCCCGTATTGTAAACGGCTTCTTATGTCCAAGAAGCCTCCAAATAGTTAGCAGCACTCTCGATCAGATATTTCGATAGCACTCAAAACCAAGTCCTAAAGCGGATCTATAAGTTGCGCATTACACTAAATAAATAAAGCCTTCGCAAGGCTTCCGTCGACCTTAAAACCTCGTTCAGAATTATATGGGTCTTAGCCGGTTTTTTTCCGAATGCGTGTTCATCTTGCAAATGTTCGTCCTTATCATTACCACAGAAACCGGACTTTAGCTACCATTTTTTCCCTCACAATAAAATTATTGTACGCTAAAATTTTGTTTAGATAAGCGACCATTAGTCACTATTGACAACTCTATCCTTCGCTTCAACCGTAATGCTGACGTCTTCAAAGTGGGAGTTTTTGGGAGTCCTTAGTTAGCGTATTGAAGTTTACTGTTCACTGCTGAAGTGCAGTTCGTAGAAGTTCGAAGTAAATATGTCCCATTTATGTCTAAGAACTAGTAATTTTGTTTTGATTTCCAATAATTATTGTTGATGTATTTCGGTATTTTCTAGGTATTAAGTCCTTCGTCGACCCAGACCAATAACTGTATTACCAAGTTTAGTTTTTGAATTTGAATTATTTTTTTTCTGTAAATAACAAGGACTTGTAACGATTTGTCCAAAGAAGTAAAAACGAAGATTAAAGAAATGTAATCTTATCCAGATCAAAACCAAGGGTTTTCTCTTCTCAAACGAAACCTTACTGTTAATCGTTTCGGAAATGGTAGGACAATTCCAGATTTCCTACTGCAAAATTCCAGGTTTCCTATTGTAAAATAAAACGAAGCAAGCAAAAAATACCCAATCACAACAATCTGTGGTCAAGTATAATTGCCGTAATGAATGTGGTGTCGTAGAAACTATGATGCTTGCAAATTATTATAATTAAGCTACGTATTCACAAAATTTAAAGTGTTTATGCGCGGCGGCTTACGTTTTTAGCTATTCTCAATTGCTGGAATTGCTATTAATCCTGACATGATTTTTGTATTCACTTTATCACTAGTCTAATGCGTTTTTTTTCTTCCCTTTTTCATAGGGTCCTCTCTGGAGCTGGTACCTATCCTGCTGGATATGTACGATTCCCTCGTGGCCAAGCAACATTATGAGGGACCCGAAACGCCAACTAACTCTGGCCGCAATTCCGCCACCCCGACCTCGAGGCGTTCTCATAACAACAGCCTGCCCCGACGGATGAGTATCCCATCGTGTACAACTCAGTGTCCGGTCGAGCTGATGGAATATGAGGCAAGTCCCTGGAGGGATCGACGCAGTTTGATACTAGCCGAAGACAACGACGACCGCGACCGGGACCGCGAGAATAACGTTCCGGACGGTGAACATTTGCGAGAAGACGTCACGATGCTTGTGCTGGGAGACGGTGGTCTGCAAGAACCGACGACGCAGACCGCGAAGAATTGTGACGATACACATTCGCCAACGAGGCGGCGGCATTGCCGGTGTAAACGCGGCAAGGCCCGCCATTCTGAAACCCTTGACTCCGGATTCGGAGACCAGCCGGTAGGGAGTACCGGTGACGTGCCGTGGGAAGACGCTGCTTCTTTACCGGACAAGCGTCCGCTAAGTATCAGTTCCTCGGTTTCCTCGTCTTCGGCATCTTCGTCCTCTTCGCTCACGAGGAATCACAGCAATAAGAAGTCATATCTGGCGAGTATTGAGAGTCTGGACGACGCCGATGCTGATTTGAGTGACGAAGGTGTCGAAGAAAAAGTGGTGCCACCCCGTGCGCGAGTGCCTGTCGTCGGGGGAACGAAGGAAGGTCTGGGATCTCCCAACGGTCCCTGCGGATATCCTTCCTCGTCCTCCCCGACGCTTCTACCTGGTAGACCCAAATACTGTGACCCTTCACTGAGTTATACGGACCGGGTCGTCCTGGAAATAGTGGAGACTGAAAGGACGTACGTCAGGGATATTGGTGAAATTATAGAGGTGAGTTGTTCGTTCAGAGTGATACATTCGTTTTATTTGTTCCGTGGTTATTTAGTGTTATGAAATAGGTGCAACATCAGTGATACAAGTGCTGACTGACGACGGGTGTAATTGATGAGGTCACTTGGTTCTCGACGTTTTTGGACTTTGGTTATTAGGCTATCTAAAAGGCCAAATGCTTGTACTGGTCTCGACTCTTTTCCCCTTACAATACATTTTTTTTTGAACATTCCAAAATTCCAAAAACCAAAAATGAAAAACTGCTGTATGGTCTATAGCATTTTAATACAGTCTTAAGAAATCTAACACTTTGAAAGTTCGGAACGAATCAAGCCCCTAAATCACGCCTGAACAGCCCCGGCAGTAACCAAAATTACAAAAACGAAAACTGTTGTATAGCCTATAGCTTTTTAATGCGCAGTTTTAAGAAATCAAGACAATGCAAAACTTCGGAACGAATCAAGCCCCTAGACAAGCCTGGACAGCCCCGGCAGTAAGCCACATGCGGTTTCCGACTTCCCCGCCCACTAAGTTTGGCAAGCAACGGGCTTAAAAGAAATCATATCCGGTGCCGTAGTGCCATCCAGATTAAATATGTAGCTCGAATTGAAAGAGCTCGAGCAGAAATTCCCCACAGAAATTAGTCCCACTACTCACAAACTCAGAATAAATTGCGTTTATTTTAGGTTTTATAACTGTTATAGTATATACAAAAAATATATTACCAACCAAATAAGTTTTCATTTCTTTGTTTACATTTCGTAAAACGCTTTATGTAATAGTAACTAATTTTAATTGCTGCTTCATGGCCTTCAGATTTTGGCCTGAGCGTCATGGAGGATTGCTTTCATTTCTTAAACTAATGCTTCATTTAACTATCGAAACTTTCTGCTGAAAGATCCAAGATTATTAAAAAGGTACTTTCGGAACTGCCTCGCTTACTCTGCATGTCGCGAATGCTGCGCAGGGAAGTGCGATAAATGGGGGTGCTTTTTCTTTAGCGTTTGGGAGAAAGCGGTCGTTTTGAAAATATATTCTGGCAATGGGAGTCACTCCCACAGGAATTCAAACTTGTTCGTGGGAGTTGATCGATACATGACATAGAAGAACGTCCAGGGGCGTCTCACCCCCCCATTCAACTTCAAAAAATAATTCACTGATTTACCGAAATGGTATTCCGTGTGTACAGTTCACCAAAAATTTGGTCACATTCTGCGAATAATGCAGTTCTAGAATTCCCTCCTCCCCCAACCCTGCACATTACTAAATATAGAAAGTGTAGAAAAAGGAAAAGGATTAGGCCCTTCATCATGTCTGCAAAACAAGTACAGTTTCGTCTACGTACTCTTCTGTTATGACAGGTAATCAATTCTTATTGTGTCTAGAGGCAAGAGCGTGTCACCGATTGAGTGTGCTCTACTCGTGTGGTGCACGCAGATTTCCTCGTCGGTTGATTTTTGAAACTATTTTGAAAATAGATGCTGAATGAATATGCTCGTTCGTCTCCACTAAATTTTTTTTATAGTGACGCTCCTATTCACTTATTATATCGGCAAAAAAAAAGGATGTTTTTTTTTTTGTTAACGTATTAACTGGGATCTCGGTCAGTGCCGGTACCCAAATTAATTATTTTAAAACCAAAGCCAGTAATACCTGGAACAAATGAACATTCTGTTTTTGTGTGGAGGTGTGGTGGTCGGGGGGGGGGTCGACGCTCGCGTGTCGACGGGCGGGCTCGTTTTATTCTTCCCTGGTAATACAAAGAGCAAGACTTATTAGGAATTTATATTTTTAAAGTATGCTAGATTACGAATTACCTATTTGCAGGAGAGGTATAAGATTTGAAACCAAAATTCAAGTGGAACGCAGCTCCTAAATACCGGTTGTTGTTTTTTTTTTGTTTGTTTTTTATCTACTGTTTAAGGGCAATAAAGTTACATAAGTGTCTATTCCACTTTATGGAACGTTTCCAATCGACTGCTGGTGCGATTCTAGAAGCGGCAATGAATATTGTTTTTATTTTTATTTTTTATTATTATTGTGTTTTATTTACCGTTCACCTATAGTGAAGCAGAAAAAAAAAACAGCGAACCTAACAAAAATGTGAATTTAGGAATGATATTAGGGATTCCAGTGAATAAGATGTGGATATGACCTCCAGACTTATTCGGTTCCCCTCCTCGACCAGACCTTAAAAGTCACTTATGAGATAAAACGTAATTTTTCCTTGTTGGCTGATAGTTTGCTAGAAGTTTGCTGGTCTTCCTGTAACAGATGGCTGGACAGGCGAATCGAAATAATCAGAACTAGTCTCTGACTGAATCATTCTAAATAAGGTTTGTGCGGAAAAGCTTAATTCAAGCAAAGTTGTTTCGATTTTGTACGTTTAATTTGTATTTAAATATTTAAATAAAATCTAATTTCATTTTTTCGTTTGGATGAATGACCTGTGATTTAATTTATGTTAAAGTAGGTTTTACTCAACATTTCATATACCACGAAAAGGGTGCCACGAAATTATGTTTTGTGAACCGTTGTATAGTTGCGGGACTTTCCTATCGTCATTCAGCTACCAAGGGCAAATAAATTTGAGCACTTCATCGAATTATAATTTGTGAATTGCTAGCGACTTTACGACCAAGCTTTTACAAGAAAATATACGCATTAGGCCTATGTGCTTTCCTGTACAAGAGTGCAGTTGTCGCGTGTAGTTGGCATCTCTACATATCGTGCAACCCTAACATGTTGAAAGCATTCCAGTTTTTGGTGTCGGTGATAGGTCTAACTAAACAAGCGACGCCTATAATAGTGGTGATAACACATTTCCAAACGACATTTGATGATAAAAAGGGTTCCTTTTACAGATGCGTCGTACAGCCCAGAAGCGATATTAGAAGTGCAGCCCCAAAAAAATGTTCCTATGGACCAAGGTGGCGGCCCAAAATGGCGTGCGCAAATAATTGTTGTTGTTGTTCTTTTTTTGTTCTTGTTGTTCTTGTTGTTGCAGTTGTTGTAGTTGTTGAATGTTGTTGTTTTCAACCGTTGATCAGGATTTAAAAAAAAAAACAGTTACGGAAAACAATCAGAATTACATTATTTCAAGAAAGGTTTTATTCGTTAGCACAAAATAACATTTACATCCCAAAAGGTTCGTTTATGTCCTGTCACGGACTGGTAACTTAGAATGGTGATAATATTATGTAACAATTCCTGTTTTTAAACTGCTGTGAGGTAGTTCTCATTATGATAAATGGATAAAATCAGGATAAGGTAATAGGTGTAAACTATAATATGTGGTAATAATAGGTGTGCGCTATGACAATGCATGCATGTGGAACTTGTTCCAAGTCATTTATTATAGACTAACTGACTCTGGCGTAACATATGCCGTTCTAGCAAACAGCCACCTTCTCACTTCTCCACCGCGGGGGCCCCCTCCCCCCGCCCACGCCCACTGCTGGAATGTAAAAGCTGCTCGCATCTGGCCGGACGTCATGATCCCTCACCATCATCATAAAGTCTGCTCCTAAGCGAAATATATATATTAATATTTATATTAATATTTATATTATATAAATATATATATTGGAAACTCGTACAGAGTGTTGGCAGATTTTTCGAACAATCATATGGTACAAAAGCCTCAAAATTATGTAATTTTTATAAAATTACGGCTCTATTAAATTTGAGAGATAATAACGTACGAGATTGAGAAATATAGCACACGTAAGCAAACAATCGAAGCTTAATAAGATTAAGGCCGGCTGAGATATAATGCGCTGCATGATTTCTGGAAAACACATCCTGGTCAGTCACACACTACCATGATAGTATTCCGTCTAGCTACGCGCACTACGCAATAAAAACAGACGAGTTCTGGTATCAAGAGTTGTAACTGTTCATGCAGTTTTCCTTAACATGCGCACCCCCCCCCCCCCCCAATAATATCAGCGCTCTGTTCATGGGAACATGAGTACATGAGGCCTTCGTTGATTCATTCATGGGACATACTAACAAACGAAGCATGCTATACTTGTTGAGTTGGATGTGATGGTTGCATTGGCATCACTATACAATAAAGGACACTAATTTCCAGCATCCTGCTCGAAATGGCTTTTGTGACATTTACATAGGATAGAGTGAATGCTGCAATCCCGATTTTCGCGAGGAGAAAAACAGGAAAATGAATGTCTTTGCAACATTTACATACGTCTGAACTAATGTTGCATAACTGAGCCTTACAGGAAAGCCACCCCGTAGGAATGTACCTTTAACAGTAACCGTGTATTTTAGGTTTGCGCAAGAGAGCCAACCATGTCCAAAATCGAACCATTTAAATTGAATTTACACAAAAAAAATAATGATCTTTTTAATTTTGTAAGTAAAAATCCTGATTACAGAAATGATAATACATTTTGACCGTTATGGTATTTCTGAATGAAATTATGTACGTTACTATACTATCCGCCAGGAAAGAAGACTTTCCTTATATGGTCATTTTATGACTGCTAATCTTTCATGGAAAAAAAGTGCGCCTTGCCTTTATTCTCTATAACTGTGACGTCATGAATGAAGAACAACGCGATTAGACCAACAACAATGGTGCCGTGTTAGCTGATACGAAGAGCACGGCGCTACGAAAGCTTTGAATTTCGAGCTATGAAAATTCGTGTTTTTCGTGAGAAGTATGTCTATTTTTTACCATGGTGCTATTTGAATGCACTCACGTACACAACTATAAACGTACATATTCATTGCGATCAGTTGAGAATGATGCGGTTGTGAGGCTGGCTGCTTATGCATGGTGGATATCTGCAAGGTAAACGATGCGGCCGGCATGTGCAATTCATCCCCCTGTTTTGATACACATTGGACTTCTTTCTTGGTGTCCACTATAATATTATGGCACGTCTGGCAACGTTGCTCATAGCTCAATAATTGGCTGCCTCGCTCCCGCTGGACCAAATACATAACATCAGAAGCCGTTGTAATCAGATAATCGATGTGGGACTTATTCCCTGTGGGACAATTATTATTGGAAACACTTCTACTTGGGACTAAATAGATTTAGAACATGATTCGTCGGTCTTAATCCGTGTGAAGACAAATCAGTGTGGATCTTAGGATTTGTAGCAATTATCTCCGCTCCCAAATTTTTAGACTCGCTCCACTTAAACTACAGTATACCACTTTATATGGTTTCTACAACACATGTGTAAAAAGAATCCTCTTCATTCGCTGCCTTGTGATTTGTTTATTATTTGCTTGAGACATTGGTTTAACCAGGCAGACAACAGAACTCCATAAATGAATCCGGACTAAACATGGTTTTTAAAAAAAAATGCAAATGACGTTTTAACGAAGCTCGTAAAAGTTTTTTTTTTTAATACTGTAAACCTAATGCCATAAACTTTAATGTAAATATCACTCCATAAAAAGTTGTGTAAATGGCGTAAAGCTTGATTTAAAAACGCATCAAGATAAAACCGATAATGTGTGCAATATTCAAAGACGTGTATGTGCATGTGATGATTGTTAGAATTTATGCAGTTGTAGACGGTGATATTATCACATTCAATTGGCAGCTTTAAAAACCTCTGCATGTATTGGTAACTTACAACATCTAAAGAACTGTGCTATCGATGGTGGGGCCCTCTTCGAATATAGGTTTAAGTTACCGTGCGGTTCTTTTCTTTGAATCAGTGCAGCAGCTGCAGAAGTTTGCTAAATGCCTACGTCACGCAAACGTCACTAGCGCTAGATGACCAAAAGAAACAACCCCCTGGCGGTTTAGTACACAGACAGCTATCAAAGGAACCGCCAAAAAAAATGGACACTGCTTTCTCCGGGCGATTGCGGTAATAGTTTAACTTGCTGAAAAAACGTTATCGTAAAAGTTTTATTGGCAATCGAAATGAATCAATGGAATTTTATGGCTGTGTATGTATTACTCTACCTACTTGCAGCCTTATGGTTTCAATTAAATCCACCGTAACTATAAAAACACGGCCGTATTTTTATATGATAGAAGCAGCCATCTTGTTTCCGCAGGAAAGCTAGCACCTTTTTGTTGCTGCATGGCTACATTTAACACTGCACGAAATACGGAAAAGAGACGCGTCCGCTAGATGCTGCGCTGCAGGCTGCAGAGGGAAAAGAAACAGCCATTTGGCAAACAAGGAAAAGAAGGGGGAAGGGGTGGAGAACATTCCGTAACAGAGTAACCTGGTTACAATGGGGCAGGCCAAATTTTTATCAAATATTGGATTTTATTAAATATTGGAGCAAAACTTGGATTTTAATGGTTTAGAGGAATACTGCAGAAATAACTAAAACGGCAAAAAGAAACATAACACTTTTTTTGAAAATATTTTAAGTATTCTGAGCAGTGTTTAAATATTTTAGAGCAGTTTTGTTTCGGTTACCGGGGCATTTAGAAAATTTTCATCCCGAGGAGGGGCTAAATCATTGAGAATGAGCTAGAAGAATTTTAGACCATTTAAGTAGGGAAATGAAGATTTTGTATTTGGGTATTTGGGGTTGCGGGGATCAAATGCTTTTTTTAAACCGATTACTGACATGCTAAGCGGCAAAAAAAGACCTGGACAGTATGCGTTTTTAACTCTTTCATTTAACCGTCTAGCATACCAATACTGTCACGCGTGAACGGGCAAGCTTTTTTTTTCGCAAGCTTTTTAAGAAAAATTAATTTCTTTTGAGCCTTAAGTCAGCCGAAGCAATTTAATGCTTGTATGGCTGAACAGGCTCAATTCTGAACATTACCAGACTGTTGTGAGAAGTAGAAATATCTGATAAATGGAGGAACCAACTCGGGGATTCGATCCAGGAAAGCTCCGATCATCGTAGGGGCCGAAAGATCGTCCAGAATTTGCCAGAATGGTTCCCATAGCCGCTGAAGGAGCATGGCGGCCTCTCACGCTACCCTGGCCGGCAGTCCTGCTGGGGACTTTCACTCGGAATGGTATCACAGTTGTGAAGATACGATAGCTATCCTTTGAACTACAGCGTAAATCTAGCTTTAGCCTATTTGTGGTTTACATTTAATCCCGATCATTCAGCCATGAACGAAAATACCATGGCCCCATCTAGCGGTAGTGCCTCTGCTTCCAGGTGCACGAAGACGTACCAAATTGTCACTCAATAATTAAGGAGGTCGTGGCATGTTTGTTAGGTTAAAAAAGAAGTACCATTGTACATTCCTTCGCTTGATGCAAGCAAGTGCTAGATGGTATTAGATAGCGCTAGATGTTGCCAGATTCTGCTTACTTTCAATCGGTGATAGTGCCACTTTAATCGTAAGTCGGGTTATCAGCATTGTGGTGGCAACGGAGCAACGTAATTACTAGGGAAAGTCCGATATTGATATCGGTATCGGTATAATCTGTATTTATCGGTAATTTTGCCGTATCGGACCACTATAAGGCTTCCGATACGGATATTTGTTAAGCCAAGAAACGCAACAGTTTTCCGTGCAAAACTTACACCAAGCACGACAAAAGCAATAACCAAGTGAGAAAAGCAAAGCCATTTGCTCAGTTTGTAATGAAACTGTAGCACGTGACAGTTCCAATGCTCTAAGTTTTACAACAAGCAAGTAAAATCTAACTGAGAAGATGAATGTATACTGAAGCCATAAGTAGAAATAAGAATAAAAATGCTGTTATTGCTGCACAGAACTTTTTGGATAATCTCAACAGTTGGAACCCAAGCAAAACCAGAAACCGAATTTGCATTTTAAACCGAATTTAAACTTTTAGTCGTGAATTTTTATTATTATTATCGGCATCGACATCGGTATTGGTATCGTATCGCATCGTTTCGGATCGGTTTACCCTTAATCGGTATCGTATCGTATCGTATCGGTAAAAAAGTCATATCGGCCGATCCCTAGTAATTACGACGTTCATCGACAATGCCAAAATGCCATTTGTAACAATCCGGTTAACCTATGATTTGATGGGAATGCATGCTGGGAGTTTTCAATTCCAACTCTCTTTCTCTATTCGTTGTTACAAATGAATGGGGCGGTTGGAAATACATAATAACAAGGTTGCGATCGCTAGAGTTGAGTACAGAAATGATCATGCCTCCCTCTTGTACGATCACGTTTGCCTCATGATCAATTACTTCTCCCCTCCCAATCATTAAACGTGATTTACAGCCAGATTGGAGGTAGGGCTGGGGTGGTTTCGTATCCTGGATAAAATTAATGATATACAGGTTAGGACTCTCAAATGCATTTTTTTCCCCTTGTCAAGAAAACGCTGAAAAATAACGGTAGCACCGAAGAAAGGCCATGATACAGATACTTTATTTTTCTGGCAGAATACGTAGATCTAGGCTAATAAAGTTCGCACGAAACTCCAAAATGAATCTTTATGAATAAGCCAAGTTCCAGAAATGGGCCCCTCTGTTCGCAGTTAGATGAATGACAATGTCGTTTGAATTTGCAGGGTATTGGCGGTGTTCCTAATAATCGTGAAAAAGTCTTTTTTTTTTTAAGTCGTTGTAAAAGGAACCATGATTTTTATTCAATAAGTCATATTTTTTTTAACAACGAGTCATTTTAGTCATACAGCACTTTCCAATGCAGCAGAGGCGATAATGCCATATTGGATGCGGGACTAGCATCTGGAACCGGTCGTTGAGCTAGCTGCAAGGGCAAGTCGCAACTACATGTCTGGGGGGCCTGGGGAAAACCATGCAAACTCGTACCCTTTTCCCGACAATATTTAGGATTTTTTTATCCTAGTTATTTACGCAACTTACTCATAGCAGTGTCCAACACTACTTTTTTTTTATTATTAGTCCTCAATATATTATATTGCAGACTAGTGTTCGCCCCTCCCCGTCAGTGCGCCACTCCCCCCTCCCCTTTTACCCTAATTCCGTCCCTGACTATACTCACACAGGATCAGAGTTATAAAAAATGTTTCATATTCCCCACCACATAGTTTTCCCGAATTTCTGCAAAAGGTAGTAAACCCTAACTCAGGAAAAATTAAAAGTAGGCATTGGTTCAGCATATGGTGATATGTGGATGGACTTCACAACAATCGAGAGACAATACCAAAGTAAAGAAAAACTGCGTTGAAGGACTTCGGTTGTGAAAGGTATTTTTTACCGTCAAGAATCGGCGTCCATATTATAACGGTGTGGAAACAATGAAACTATGAACGACAGGGTCTTGTGGATTTTACTGACCAGTGGAACTCTCATGGTCGGATTTTTGTGGTTTGATGTCTTCTGCTAATGTTGGGCATAATTCTGCAATGCGTAGACTGCATGTCCAGGACAGGTCACTTAAAACCATTGATTTTTGAACGAATGGTAACGATGTCGAAAGTGTTGGGAGAAATAAAGTATTTTTTTTTCCGACTGAATTTACGGTGTCAATGGTGCGAAAATAAACACAGGAATATGTGAAAAGTTGATCGAAATGTGAAAGTTGACCGAAATGTGAAAAGTTGAACCAAAACGTAAAAGAAAAAAACAGGACGGCTCAACAAGAGTTAAATAAGTACAGATGCAAACCTATTTACGTTGCCTTTTGGGCTTAGACGTCAGACTGCCTGAGCGGGGAATCGAACCCACGACCTTTGAAACCAAAGGCCGAGGCCCTACCGCTGAGCCATGCTGACCCGGTCGAAAAGAAAACGTCCATAGGCAACATTTAAGACGTGCATATACACGTGTAAGCCGAACCGTGTCAGTATGGCTCAGCGTAAGACCTCAGTCTATGGTTTCAAAAGTCGTTGGTTCGATTCCCCGCACAGGCAGTCTGGCATATAAGTCCAAACGGCGACTTAAATAGGTTTGCATCTGTATTCATTTAAAGAAAAAGAAAACTACAAATTTCTGAGAATAAAAACCTTGCAAATTGCCTCAAAAAATCGTTTTTGACTTTAAGCTGTTGTTGCTGCCTGACATAAACTTGAATTTTTTTTTATTTTTAAATCTTTCCTTTTCTTCACAACGGAGCTATAGTTTGTTCCACATTATGTCTGCAGGAAACTGACCGTATGAGCCACATTTCCTCCCACTACAAGTGCAAAAATCTCGTAACTATTCCACTCGTAGACTCTAATAGTAACTGTGCAGAGTCTGCAAGTGTGATATCAACACGTTTTTGCACCTGCAGTGCACGGAAACGTGGCGTCATAGACTCAGTTTCCTGCAAACATAATGTGGAACAAACTATAGAATTCGTCATCATTTAGGAGTAAAGGAAACACAACAGCACAACTTTCTAAATTAGCTAAGCTCGCCATTTTTAGGATAATTTTCGCTGCTGTGCCATTGTGATTGCTTTACTTTCAGTACTATCCATCCTTAGCTGTGCATTCGAGAAGACAAGAATCCCGGAATGCATTCGTGCTTATGTTCGCAAGCCGTGTTCAAAACCCACTCTTGGTATTGAAAAGATCCTAGGTATTTCCTAACAGCTGACCCCCTCCGTCTCGAAATCACCTTAGTAGTTGAAAACGACGTTACTTCCATTGTTTCCTCCTTTTTTTTCACCGTGTTTCCTTTACTCTTATGTAATTTACAGCAGTTTCTGTATATGTTTTTTTGTTTTGTTTTTAATTTAATCATCAATAATTCTTTTTAGGTTTTGGGTCAACTTTCCTTCAGGTATTTGCGGCATTTGGAAAATTTCCGACCTCCAGTGAGTGATTAATCATCGCCGTTTTTGCTTTTATTATTTTCAGGGTTACTTGGGTTTCGTCAGGTCAAATTCGGGTGTCAATATCAGCGAAGAAGATGCCAGAGACCTATTCGGAAACATCGAGGCCATCTACAACTTCAACAGGTCAGTACCTTTCCTTAATTACTCAAAGACTTTCCTTCGACCAATTAAAAGTCCTGAGGGAGTTTTTTTTTTTACATTGCTGTCACGATCCAAGATTTATAAGTTACTCTTGTTGACAAGGCCGTCAACCAGAGATTTTCCGCCTTTGTAAAACGTCAGCACGACCCACGTGTTGATGCTTGTTGTGGGATGTTAACATCCCACAACATTTCCTCAGTTTTGTGGTGGGAGGGGGGGATGTGGTACGGAGAGAAGAAAACCGCCACAACGCCTTAGAGAAATTTAGTTTAAGAGCCTTGTAACATTTTCTCTCTTGCTGATTAAACTGTACAAGCCACGAAGGGCCATAAAGTTGTTAATATTGGTTAACACTGAAGGCCTTTGTGAATTGTAGTACAGTAATGCTCAGTTCTGGACAAAAGCGATCTCTTTAAAAATTCGCTAGAAAAAAAAAGTGACTTAAATGTATGCAGTTAAAAAAAAAAAACAATCCGTGCTATACTTGAGCTCTTACCTTGCGCGGCAAAACTGCATTTCTTTTTTTTTTTATGAAGAGGGAGGGGGGCGGGCTCGCTTTGTGTGGTAAAAACTGCAGTTATTTTTTAATGAAAGGAGGCCTCCACTGTGCTCCTGCCCCCGGACACCAATTTTAAAAAAAGTCTCAGTACACTGATGAGTATAGCCTTCTGCGAGTGCACAGTGCTTTAAGTGTAACAATTCAGAGAAAAACGACACAAAAAAAGGGTCGGTTCCTTTAAAACTTCGGTGGTTATGAAAATTGGATGAAAGTGCGTCGCTGCAAACCTTGGGCGCTTGAAACTTCATAAAACGTCCAGCTCTCAAGGCCTGTTGGCATTCGTATAAGTTTCCGGTGTTGGAGTCTTGCTTTCAGATGGAGTCGTTTTACCGTTGTGTGTGTGTCGAGACACAATAATTTTTCTCGGGTCGGTCCGTATTTGGACTGTCTGGCCCATATTTTTAATGTTTCCTCGGAGCAAAGGAAGGTTAAGATTTGCAAGAGGTTGAGTGCTTGGCAGCAGGCTTTAATGGCCAGCCATAAGACATGCTTAACAATGGGGCGAGGAGAACCGTAAATGAGGGGAGGGAGGGAGGGAAATAAGTACCCTTCTCCCACCCCCGCACTCCTCGTGCTGTAAGTTTACATACCGGTGTGAAGGAAGACTGAGGTCAACTTGGCGACACCCGGCTTCTTTTTTTTGTTTTTTTTTAGTACGGTAGTTATTCTTATTTACTTTTCATGCGTTAGCCTACTTAAGATGCTACCTAAACAATAACGTTCAAACTGCTGGGGATTATTTCGTGGCGTGCTATTTTGGGTGAGGTAGGGATGTTTTTCTCCAGTAGGCCTATTTACAGCAACAACCATTTACGATCGCAGCGAGATTGCTGAAGTAATCCTAAAACTGGGCAAAAATTGTGCATCGAACTTCACGCCAAAGACAAAAAAAGTTCGAAAAACTCATTGGTAAAATGTCTTAAACTTTCGAATGCTTCAGGATTTCATACCTGAATTTACCACAAGAAAATTATGATTTCCGTTTTCAAGACACAAAGGAAGCTACGTTCTTTCACCGAATACAAGTTTGGTTTTACCGTAAACCGCCTAATAAACGCTTATGGGCTGTTAAAATTAATTCGATAAAAAAATGGGGGTGGTAGGCCGTAAAAAAGTTATAATTCATTTTTCGTATCTTACTTCTGTCCAGGGAGGTATATTTTAAGCCTGACTCCATGGCGAAAAATTCGGTGTTTATGCGATCATTCCCACATACACGTGATCTGGGTTCGGTTGCGATTAACGCAATGCCTGCATTCTCATTTGTTAAGGAATTTAGTTTATTAGTTCACTAGTTTATTTTAGTTTTCTAAAATGTATGTAGCTTTTAGTCACTTTTGTTGCAGAAAAATCACGATTTAAGGGAATAAAACATAGATTTCGTCTAATGTATGAGCTCTTAGGCCTGCAACTAGCGGGAGGCGTTGTAATCAGGTATAATTTCACGATTTCTAACCTTAAAGCATGGGGGGGGGGGGGGGGGGTAGCCTTGCCTGGGCTGTTTAAAATATGCGATTTACGGTATATCAAAACAGCTGTAGCTTACAGGAGGGTGATCATCAGGTTAAAGACACAACGTTAGGTAAAAATTTAAACGCTGTAATCCTACATTATGATATGTACATTTTAATTTAATAGTTGGAAGAAAAAACCAGCAAGCATGAAAAAAGTTTTGGACTAAAAATAATGTAATGAACATGTCGGGAGGGGGGGGTGGAGGGAGAGAGTGAGGAAGTTAATAGGCGTTAATCAAGTGATTTTCGATTGTATGTGGCATATAGTAAGTCCTTGGCGCAAGGTGCTCTGAGGGTTAACACGACTGTCTTGCATGCCAGAGGTCGCGAGTTCGTACCTGGCCTCACCGATCCATGGCATTTTTCCGGAAGAGAAGCGCTCTGTGAGGCCTCACGCTCATGTCTATAATGGCATCGCATTTCAGTTTAGAATCATCAAGCAAAATTGTCCCTCTCCCCTTTTTTTCTCTATGGCTTCGACAGGGAGTGCGTCAAACCTCTAGAATATAGTTTTAAACATCACCAAATATAAAGAGAATGGTTATAAACGTTGCGTGGGAATGGTATTTCATACAAAATTATTCAAGAATTAAACTATATATTTATAAGCAAGAAAAAATTATGCTGTCGAACAGTTCTCTTAATCTAGTTAATATGTATGCATACTAGATGGTAACCCGTCTAAGGATGGCATGTCCTCTTTGGTGGCTTCTATTACTCGGATTGCAGAAGAGCCACTCACAAGCTATTCCTCAGGCTGCGTAATGCCTGATGATGATAGCCCTCTCTCGCTTTATGGTATTAGGGTGCATTTATGCAACGTCTCGCCTTTGCATCATCGAGTGCTGGCATTCAGAAATCAGTCCGCCGTGTTGTACTACAGCAAAAATTGATTTCTTGTCGTCATAAATCGCTGTCATGTGGCGCGCATCGTACTTCGTGTCACGAGGCACGAGGAGAAGATCTGCGTCCGTGTTATTACCATGGTTACAACGTTTAGACAACTCGTAACCTGCAAGCTCCAGTAAGGGCACATTTATGCTAGTGTACTCGCCTTCACTTTCTTGCCGCTAGAAGCTGGAAACCATCTGAAATTTCAAATGGCAGCGGTTTTAGCTCTGCCGGCTCACAACGAAAACAGTCAATATGTGAGTTTAGAAGCGACTGGGAAAGTCGTTTCGTCGGGAGGAATTCTTTATCGTATTGTCACGGATTATAAGACTGCAAGCATTTACTCAAACGATGTCGGGGTTAGCTAATCCAGGTAGCGTTGTTACCATGGCAACGATACATCTGCCATCGCGATTAAATTCTAGCTGCGAGAATGCATAGGCGAGTCGTTGCATAAATGCGTCCTAAAGGCGAGAATCAGCCAGCAGATTTAGTATTAACCAAGTAAATGCTAGTGAGTGACAAAACTGTCGTTGTGTAAACCCGCCCTTAAAATGTAGATATTTTAAACTATTTTCCGAAAAAAAAAACTAGCGAAAATCTAACATTTGAAGATGCAAGAGTAACCTCAACAGCTTTAGGTTCAAACAGTTGCTTGACCAAAGAATCTAATGGTAAGAAATTGTACCGAAGATTAAAAATGTATTATTCGTTGGTATCACTGCATAAAATGGTGTATGAGGCGATTTTCAGTTGTTCTGTTGTATTTATAAGTGTTAAAAATGCTAACTATTGTCTTGGGGTTATTTTTTGTGATAACTTGAAATTTGGAAAGCACTGTAATTGCTAATAAGGCTCATTTACGAGCAAATCTGACCCGTAAATGTTTTAAGGCGAGTCGTGCATGTGTACTTCTTAATGCTTTTAATGCATTTGTTCGCCCCCTTTTAGAATACAGCTGTGAAGTGTCGAACCCATTTCTAGTTAAAGATGTAAACAAGATTGAAGCCGTCCAATGCAGGTTTACTAAACGATTGCGTGGAATGGGTGGACTTACCTATGGGAAAAGACTTAAAATGCTCGGTATTGAAACTTTAGAAGTGCGTCGGATTGAAAATTGTCATGACATGCAATGAAAAAAAAATCGTGACTATTCCTTGACTAATTGGGGCAATGACTTATCATGATTTATTATGACTTGTCATGAATGGTAGTCATGATTTATCATGATCTGCTATCACGATTTGTCATGATGTTCATGATGGTGCTTATTCATGATGCTAAATCATGATAGTGAATCGTGAGAAATCATTATACCAGATCATGATGAATCATTAAAAATCATGACAAGTCATTGCCCCAATTAGTCATGGAATAGTCATGATTTTTTTTTATTGCATATCATGACAATTTTTCATAAGGGATAAAATTGATCGGAGGTGCTGTTATAAGCTTATTTGGGGTCTTATCAATTCAGGCCCAGGCCCCCCCCCCCCCACTTTGTTAAGCTGAAGAAAGGAAGACCTCTTAGGGCACATCCACTTCAAATTGTTTGGGATGCTGCCAGACCTAATTGTAGACAGTATTCTTTTATTCTTACAGTTGGGCGGATTTGGAACTCTTTGCCGGGTGAAATTGCTATGGCCCCTTCATTGTTGAGTTTTAAAGCTAAGCTTAAGGGTTTGCCTGCAAGTTATTTTGACAATCTTGTTTTTAAATGTTGAATTTTCGTTGATTTGTAAACATACTGGAATGCTAGAAGTGGCCTTGTGCCCATCCCTTTCCGTTTCCAATTAGAATAAAGTTGTTATTATTATTATTAAAAGTATCAGTCGGAAAGGCATTCATGGAAATTCAAGAAAATGTGTAACACGTTTATACTCTTCCCCACCTGCCGCACAGTTCAAGGGACGCCGTCGTGGTTGGGCGGCTTTCAACCACTCGTGATGCTCAACAATGACTGTCTTCGTATTTTTACCGTCTCTTTGTTTTCAGAAAGCTATCTTAAACCAATATTGGTTTCCGATAGACCGGGGAAGAGTTTTTTTTATTAGGTCATTTTCTTTTGCTCGTTTCATTTTCTCTACTTTCATTTTCCAGTTAGAACTTAATAATAAAGAAATGCGGGTAGAGGGAGGGGGGATCCGTTATGTTGACTCCCGTTCTCTTATTGGTATTTGGTGCATGTCTTAGTTGGCTTTGTGAAGACTTAACTTTATTTTTTTTTTAGTTTTTCGTTTTGGTTTTATATTTCTTTTCTTTCTTTTTTTTTTATTATTAGCTTCTTTACTGTCAGTGTTCATGCAGTCTGGCTTCGAAGTTATATTAAAGAAGATATCATTTGGGGAAAAAAATATATGCTGTATATAAACTTAGAAAAATTTGCTAAAGGGGTGGGTCAAGGTATCTTGATGGTTAACACGACTGTCTGAGGGCTGTAGGACGGCTGTAAAAGCAGTGTTAGACGAGACATCTGGACCAGAGATGTCTTGAGAAGAATGATCAAAAATCAAAAATCACACCTAACAAGCCAATACAAACGAGGTAATATCGACGACTAATTCTAGATGTCGTGAATCGTAAGGTTCGAAGCGGCATCAAGTGTCGACCAAGTCTGGTCTGCTTCGAGCCTGACCTCAGCCAATGCCTGGAGTTTTCGGGAAGAGAAGGCTCCAGTGATGCCTCGTGTTCATGTCGATTGTGGCACGTAAAAAAACGTATGAATTTTCCCGTATGAATTTTGGGATTACCTAGCAAAATTGTTCCTCTCCTTTCTGGCGTCAGCTAGGAGCGCCACAAACTTCCAAAGTGTGTAAGTTGATTCAAGCCACCGGGAAACGTCGTCCATAAGCAAGATTGGGTATAGCACGAATTAAAATAAGGAATCCGTTAGTCAGGGACTCTTTTTAGTCATCTAAAATTTTATATTCAGTAGCCACTTTCAGATTGTTTTAGAGATACCTGATAGGCAACATAAAAAAATGCTAACAAGAGTATTAACTAATCTACAAAAAATAAATTTTATGATGTGATTTTAAATCTTAGTTAACTAAATCTTAAGTTTGTGATTCGGAGTTGAGTGGACTTCTGAAAAGCTTGATAGAAACCTTCAGTTAAAGAATTTTGTTTGGACCAGAGACATTTTCAAACTTGCAGTTTTTTTAAGAGTAAATCAATACAAAGCCGTTCGTTAGAAAACTTTCGTGCTGAAGTCAATTATACTGCTGAATCTCATGGACTGAAAGGCGAAATGCGGTTTCTTATGGTTTACTTTTAAACTAATTTCGAAAGGTTAACCATAATTAGCTCATAAAAGAAAAATCTTCAAAACCGTGTGGTTATAAGACGGATTTTACTTCAGAAAGTAGCTGTTTGGAAACGGATTGGTAATCGTGCATATTAAGGCTTATATTGAACCCAATTCACCACGTTAAAAATCCAAGAACTGAACGATTAAATATGTTCACAGCCATTAGTCTAATTTGCCTCCATTTGAGTGTAAGAAACGTATTTTTTTTTTGTTTTTCCTTAGGAAAAGTTCTTTTTGGGGAAAAGTTAGCTATTATTTGGAAACGCATGAATATCGTTTCTTAGCCATTATCATCCCACTTAAAACCTACCAGACATTATTTCACATGGGAACAAGATTGGTGCAGTACTAATGTTCCCTCTCATTTTATATAAGAACGTGATTTCTATATGAGAAAGAGGTGAATATTCCCATATCGCAAAACGGAAATTGGTGTGTAATTTGAAGACCTCTAAAACACTTATTTCCAGTGACTAATGACACTCATTCCACTTATTATTTGGCTCTCCTCTTGTAGTTAATTATGTCCATAATTAACGTGTTTTATTGCCAAAAAA
>JAHWFP010154463.1:57342-75619 GCA_023313725.1 Lithobius niger | reverse complement strand
CCTCCTTTCCTGCCCACGGAAGGTGTATGAGAGAATTCTCATAAACAAGCTGGTATGGCAGGCGGAGGCCTCTGGAAAACTCTTTGGCGCGCAGTTCGGCTTTCGGAAGCATCGGGGTGCTCAGGATGCTGTATTGTATCTTGAATCGGGCATCCGTGAAGCTTGGCTCGATGACTGCTTCTCCGTGGCTGTCTTCCTGGACATCAAGGCTGCATACGACATGGTGGATGTGTTGTGGGTTGGGCAGGCCTTTGATGACCTGGGGGTCAGCACGAAGCTGAAAAAGGCTATTCTGGCCCTCCTTGGGACTCGGAGCTTTGCGACCAGGGTGGACGGTTGTTGGTCTGGCGTCCTATCCACGGATAGGGGACTCCCGCAGGGCAGCTGCCTCAGCCCCGCCATCTTCGCTGTGGCAATCAACGCTGTGCTCGTGGAACTTAGTTCCTTGGTCAACGTGGTTGCTTACGCGGATGATGTGGCTGTGTGGCTGATTGGTAGGGACCTACCTGTCCTTCTGGCTGCTTTGGAGAGGGCTGTTGGTTATGGCTCCCGGCTTCTCGCGGTCAGGGGGCTCGCTCTGTCGGCCGCGAAAACTGAGTTGATGATATTCCGCCGCGGACAGGCTGTTGAGGGATCAATCACTGTGGATGGCTTGGTTGTCACGTCCAAGTCCAAGGTGAGGTACCTTGGTTATTGGCTCGACACTGGCCTGGGTTGGTCTCATGACGCTGCTGCGGTCAAGGAAAAGTTGCCAGACGTACCAGTATGCTCCGTGCGATCGCGAACAATAAGACCACTGCGCGGCGTGCTGTGGTTGCTACATTTTATAAGGTGTATGTTCGGGCCTGCGTGGATTTTCACGCTCCTGTTCTTGTTAGTTCTGCCCAGGCGATCAGGTCCATTCAGGTCGCCTTAAACGACTGCCTGCGGTGTGTAACGGGTTGTTTGCCTTCCACCCCCATTTCGGCTCTCTTGGTGGAGGCAGGCGAGGTCCCGCTTGACCTCAGAGCCAGGGAACTCCTTGTCAGAGTGTGTCATAGGGCCATTGGAAGGGGCACCGGCGACCCCCTGGCTTGTATCATCAAGGACTATGCCTCTCTCCCCCGGGGGGCCCGTGAACTCCTCGGTGCGCCGGGTCTGGGTGCATCCCTCCTCCTTGATGCCGGGCTTGCTGGTTTCCCCAGCCCGTCCCTTGTTCGTCCACTATGTCCATGGGTATGGTGTGGGGTTGCGAGCTCGGCAGTCCGGGATGGCGGGGGGTGCCCCTGTTACCGGTGTGCAGGTTTTTTGCGATGGCTCTTTTTTCCTCGAAGCCGCGGAAGGGGGTGTTGGCGTCTGTGTCCCCAGCCTCCGTCTTGAATATAGTTTCTTCCTAGGAGCTCTACCCTCGGCCTTTGTTGGGGAACTTGTTGCTATTTCTCTGGCTTTAGATGTTGGTATGGACTTGCGTCTCCCCAGGTTTTGTATCCTGTCGGATTCTCTCGCTGGGATTGGTTTTTTGAGGCGCAATTTGGGTTGTATGTCTGTGACACATCCTATTGCGTACGAGATTGGGTGGAAGATCTATGCCGCTACTATGTCTGGGCTCTCTGTTGCTATTGCCTGGGTCCCGGGACATTCCGGGCTCTTCGGCAATGAGACAGCAGACAGCCTAGCCAGGCGTGGGTATGAGGAGAGGCGTAATGCTGTGAATTTTCCAGTTGGCCCTGGGGACATGCGCTCAGTTGTTGCCAGGGCTTTTGCCTCGCTGTGGGCGGACAGATGGGCTAGCGAACCCACTGGCCGCGCCCTGTATGAAATTCATCCCTCGGTGGCTGTGCCCAGGGCCCTGGGCAGCCTTACGCGTAGGGACTCCGGCCTCGTTTCCAGGCTGCGGACTGGTCATGTCCAGCTCCGGGCGCATATGTTTCGTCTGGGGTGGTCACCCACCCCAACCTGTCCTTGTGGCAGGAGCCCCGAGACCGTTTGTCATTTCCTTTTAGACTGCCCTCTCTGGGCTGATCGGCGTCACTTTGTTCTCAGAGGTTCGGATGATCGTTTGCGACAGGTCCTGGGTGTCCCCCCACATTCCGTGGCTCATTGGAATTCATTGTATAGTGTCCTCTCATCCTGTAAGGCTACTGGGCGCTTCGCCCAGGTCGAGGCCTCATCCTGTTAGCCGCTCCTCCGCTGTCCATATTCTCTGGCTGATATGTGGCTTTAGGCCCGGTTGTTCACGTAGTTAAAAAGCTCACGTAGTTAATTTAGTAGTTGGGAGTTGGGTGGACATGGCCAGCGACGGCAGGTATGCATCAGGACTCTGGGTAATTGGGGTGATTCGTTGCGTTGTTGCGTTGCCTGGGCACGCTGGTGCAATATGTTAGTTTTAAGCCTAGTTTGTAAGTTTAGGAGAGAGTGTATGGCTTCTAGGCCTTTAAACTCTAATAAATTCAAATTCAAATACGTTAAGCAGCATTGGGCTGGATTGATACTTGGGTGGGTGACCGCCTGGGAATCTGGCTGTTGCAGACATAGGGCCTTAGGGCTTCGGGCAGATGACCAGCAGTGGTTAACGCTCGTTAAACCCTTTAACCCTTTTTTTACGTCACTGAAGGCGGAAGGAATGCTCCATTGTTGATGCTAAAGAGTGGCATTGTTGAATGGCATTGTTTAAAACCCCAGAATAACGTAAACGATCATTTTTTATGCCCAAAGGTGTACAAACAACGTGCTGGAGAAAATCGTTTGGTCCTAATAAACAATAATTTCTAGATATAAAGAAATACCCTATGTAGCAAACGGCCATCTTCTCTCTACACTTTGATTTCTCTTAAATAATTTCTACTAGTTGTTCCCCTGCGTAACATACGTCGGTTTAGCTGATTCCCGCTGCTTCAACTCGGCTCTAATAGTCAGCATTATTGAAGCAATAGTGTTTGTTTCTAATAGTGTTTGTTTGTTGCGGAGTGGGGTAGAGGAGGAGTTGGGTTAGGTTAGGTCGGTGTACTGTTCTTGTAGTTGCCTTCTTGTCGCGGGCGTATGCAAAAATAGCCTCCTGGAATGTCAGGGGTGTCAAAGGCAAATTTTCGGATATTGAAGCGTTACTTGGGCATGTAGAAGTGCTAGGTGTTCAAGAAACGCATCTTAGAAATTTTGAGGGGGCTGCGGCTTTTAAGTCGGACTTTGTCAATGATGGGCGGAATGTAGGTTTCTTCATAAAATGGTCGGTACCTTATGTTTCTTGCCCAATTTCTGTTAGTTTCATGGGAATAGATGCCTGTGCAGTAAAAATTTGTATGCTAGGGTGTTGGGTCACTGTTGTAGTGGTCCATGTGACAGCCTTGCGGACTATGCGAGAGTGGGAGTTGTGGTTTGCCCAGTTCAGTAGCCCTGTAATTGTGTATAGTGATTTCAATGCGCACCACCATGATTGGGGGTCGGTCCGCATAGACACCAGGGGTCGTAATTTGGCAGCTGCTATTGACCGTATGGGTCTGGTTATATTTCAGGATGGAACACCGACATTCTCTCGGTGGCAACTGGGTGCTGTCCAAGAGTCAGTACTTGATTTTTTCGTATGCTCTCCTGGTCTGCGAAGGTATTATTCCTTTTCGGTGTTGGATGACCAGAGGGGTAGTGACCACTTTCCTGTGGTCCTGCGTCCTCTGGGTCGTGCTGTCCCATCGGGCCAACATAGTAGAGGACACCCGCGGACCGCCAATGGTGTCTTGAGTGAGTGGGTAGATAGTATTGTTGTCAGAGGGGCCCAGCCGCGTAGGAAAATGTCTCTTTTGTCTAGGACTCAGCCGGCCTGGTGGACTAAGCTCTGCTCCTGTGCCGTCCGTGACAGACGGCGGGCGTATCGACAGTGGAAACGGCATCCATGTGACTACACTTGGCTTATGTATCAGGGGATAGCGAGGGAGTCTACGTACTTGATTCGGAGGGAGCGCGACCTGTACCCGGACAGGGTGTGTGGAAGTGTTGGCTCTGCTGGGTCTCTCACCAGAGCCTGGCAGGTTCTCAATCAGAGCAACTCCAGGACCACACAGCGGTGGGTGTATGATCCCAGTGACAGACTTCATGGTGTTTTGAGGGGTGAGGCCATGGCTGACGCTTTCAGCACGAGGTTTGCCAGTGTTTATGCTTTGCCAGTTGGTTCCGCTCCTCCTCAACCATTATGTGGTAATGTTGACAGCACGGCTGAGGAATTGCCTTGGGATGTGTCAGAATTCTCAACTGCACTAGCCAGATGCAAAGACGGCAGTGCTCCGGGCGTGGATGAAGTCTCTTACAGGGATTTACGAGGTCTCACTGAGGAGGTTACTGGTGAGGGGGTTGCCCTCCTTCAGGCCATCTTTGATGGCAATCAGGTCCCTGCATCCTGGTTATACACTATTATTGTTCCAGTTCACAAGCCGGGGACGATTCGATCTGATGTTGCTAATTATCGTCCTATCTCACTTCTCTCCAACATTCGGAAAGTCTATGAGCGTATGCTCATAAGGCGACTGGAGTGGCATCTTGAGTATTATGCATGCCTGGCTCCGACCCAGTTTGGGTACAGGGCTGGAAGAAATGCGCAAGATGCCATCATGTTTATGCTGTCGGGTATCGGGTGTCTCCGATTGACAGCATTCCTGAATGGATGGGAAAGATCCTTTCCAGACTGCGAACTGGGCATTCACTGCTGCGGGCTCACCAGCATAGGCTAGGCTGGACCCCATCCCCGGCGTGTCACCTCTGTGGGGCCATTCAAACCCCCGAGCATGTTCTCCTGGCATGCGGGGTTCTAGGGACTTACAGGGCAGGCATCTCTGAGTACATAAGGGCTGACCAATTTACGCGGTCTCCTCTCGGTTGAGGGGGTGGGAATGCGGTGCGACGGCTTCGTGCGGTTGCTAAATTTGTCAGGGCTGCTGGAGTTACGGTCTAGCTTCCATTCTCCTCTGTGCCTCTCTGCTTTGTCCTCTGGTTTCTATTTGCACTGTTCATCTGGACCTGTTCAGGGTGGGTGAAGCTTTGTTGTTGCTGCAGTGTTTTGTGGCATGCAGGACATTGAAGTTGTGTGTGGTTGTGTGCATTTGTAGACAGTTGTGTGTAGTTTGGTAGATAGTTTACCATGTTGTAGTTTGTAGGGTGGGCGCATAACTTTGGGTTGCGGCCCTAATAAATACATTACATTACATTGTTTCTAATTGTTAGGGCGCATATCCGTTCTCATTGTCGGCCGCACGCCCCTTTTCTTTGCTACCGTGGGAAGACTGAGCTCACTCGCCCTCTTGCGGATTATTGAAGCTTTGTTTAATCCTGATCCCTAACAATCCTTTTAGCTCTGCTCCCGAGTTAAGTCTGCTCCTAGGCGAAATACATATATAGATGCTCGGCGCTCACCATTGTTTAGAACTGACTGCTGAAACCTTCATTTTCTGCTGCACTGTACAGTCTTCCGTGTTCAGCGGATGGGTCTGGCTCGATACTTCCATGCCGGTCAATCTGTGGATGGTCTTCTGGTCCCTGAATGATGGTCGCGTGTCTACAGTTAGGCTGTCGGCTGTAGCTCGTTTCGTTCGGGATACTGGGGTTCGTTTGTAGTATAATGGGTCTCGCGCTGTCACCTTTTCTCCTTCCTCCATTTCCCTCTCCTTGCACCAAGCCCGGGGTCTGTGTGTTTTGATCTGTGCTTCTCTATCTTCCATAGTTTTCTCCGTGTCTTATTTTCTGTGTCCTATTTTCTCTGTACTTATATGTAGTTAATCGCAGAATGTGCGGTCCAGGACCAATTTTCTGCGTAATCAATCAATCAATCAATCAATCAATCAATCAATCTGAAACCTTCATTTGTAATCGAAGGCTTCCAACATAACCTAACTTATGTATTTGAAAAGGGAAGTATCTGTGGCCTTCAACAGGTTTGGTGCGTGTGGTCAGTTTCATCTTAGTGCAAATTCAGTTTCGAAAAATCAAGTGACTGAAGATCGAAAGATACATCCAAATCTAAGAGTTGTTTTGTGTTTGTAGCTTTGACTGTCTGTAGTCATTCACTACCTTTACAAGACCACTTCGAAGTGCTTCAGAGGGATGGGCATTGCGTCCTTGGCGCCTCCGAGGGTCTTGTATAAACACCCGTTCATGGTGTTTTCTCCTTTCTGGCGATACGAAAGTGGAGTCGCTTTATGGAGACGGTTTGAGAGTCTGATGTGCATCGTCGTTATTCATGTAACACTGGCAAGCGCATTGAGATGTTGGTTCATGCCCGGTAAAGATGCCGGACATAGGTACGGCACCCACGTTAATTATGCTGGGGGGTCACTCGAATTTTAGTCAATAAACTGAAACAATTGTACATGATAGGAAGACCACTAAGACTTGATTACGTTTGGTTACTTGGGTTTAAATTGACCCAGTTTACCGCAGCGTGGGACGTGTCCACTATTCGCCAAAGGGAGGACAGGAAGGAAGTGGTTTCTGAGCGTACTGGCACGAATCAAATTCCTAAGCGGAATGGCCCTAATCGTGGTTTTGCGTCTTGTAAACAGGTATCGTTTTTTTTATGCACATTTCAAAGCACATCGCTAAAATGCCCTTTCAATCTTGCGGTTACGTAAACCTTGTGATTCTTGCTGATGTTAACAGTTCGAGTGTGAAGACGGATGCAACAATCCAGTCTGAACGTTTTGTTTACCTTTATCCATCCCCTTTTAGTCCGTTCGAAGAGCATACACAAGTTAGCAGTTTCTTACATCATGGTTGTTTTAAGTTGTTCCAGGCACCGAGTGAGTTCGTTATGTATATTCCAGCACATCTGAAGACCGTAGCTCAGCTGAGCCATGCTGACTTATCTGTAACTAGGATAACTAGCTCTCGACCTTTTTCCAGGGTTGAGCATTGCCAACAGTTCAGATCATCATCTGAAGATAAGAGTGACTGTTACAAACAGATCATTTTAATGATGGCTCTACCGTGAATCGTTAACTTCAACCTTAGCTATAGCTCTAGACTACCCGTTGTCACTGCTGTAGATTCACCTCAGATGGTTAGCCAGTTATTAAAACTGTCAACAAGGCGAATGCACAGTTAGCACAATTGAACCACCGTTTCTTTTCAAATAATGTATGTTAATGACAGAACTAACGATGGGCCTATACCTGAAAGCATAGACCAAAGGAGTTTCAGCAAAACTGGACACCGAAAATGGAGGTTACGTGAGCTTCTGCAGTGCCTTAGCAAATATGGCATTTTCTGCAAACGCTGGAGACGGCGTTTCTGTACAGGTGGTGAGGGCAAAGGTTGTGCGTAAATTACGCGTGGAATAACGAAATATTCGGAGTTATTTAACTGTAAAAGATGTTTTGGAACTTGTGTGTTTCTTGGTCTGCGTGCAAGTCGGATTATTGTGCTTATGTTGCTGCAGCTTCATGGAGTGTAGGCTTTTCTGAAATTGACGTGTTTGTCCGACTACTGGTAGGAGTCTTTCAGTAGAGCTGCAGGTCTTTTCCTTATCCTGAAACAAGGACAAAAAGCCACATGTCTTAATGGAGTCTTTGCAGCAAGACAAGTTTCCAGAAGCATTAACATTAAAGACTCAACGTTAACAAAGCAAACACTCTGCATTAAAGAAGACCTTGTCATAATGCCATAAGATTTTAGTTATTGGTTGGTTGGTTTATTGAGGAGTATAGAGGCCCAAAGCCTTTCACTCCAATACACACAAAGTAACAACTTAACCTAACTTAACTTACCCTACTTCAGCAATGAAAATTCATACGATGTTTAGGAACGGCCAAGGAAGCAACAGTCCTCCCGAAGGTTTATTGTTGATTCCAGGACCGCCTCTAAAACCACTTATCAACGTTCGTTGTTGCAATAAGCTGGTGATAACTGGTTTCTCTTCTCACCCGTTTTGAAGCTCTCAGTCCTCTTATAACAATACAGCACGACGGGATTGCAACAATGAACGAGGACGAGGAGTGCTGGGATCCACGAAGGAGGGCTGGCATCCTGGATCCCAGCACTCCACGTGGATCCCAGCCTCCGTTTTGTGTTTAATGAAAAGTGGAAGAAAACAATATATTTACTGAAACAAATTTTAAGAAACGTAACAGATAAAAAACAAATTTCAACAATTCACGTTACTCACAACATTGCAACCGCTGCTTTACAAACGTTGGTTTCCATTAAATGACAAAAGGAATAAAACAACCGAATATAATCAAATAGAAAAATTTTGGAAAGCACCACATCAGACGTAAAAAAAAATCGTTCAAGAATTCGTGTTAATTACAGCATTGCAACCGCTTTCAACATTAAACGTTGCTCTTTTCGTTGCGTGTAGCATTGCGTCTTAACGAGTGTTCTACACAAACTTTCTTCTGGCTAAACGCAACAATGTATTCCACTCGCACACACTTGCGCTCAACAATGTACGTCGGACTGATAGCTTCAAAACGGGTGAGAAGAAGGATATCGTCCGCTTTCCTCATGCTGGGATCCAACAATGGCTCGGGCGCTGTGCGCCCTCGACATTGTTAGATCCCAGCACTCGGAAAGCGGGCGATATCCTATACATCCTACATTGTTTCATATTGTTCCTTGCATTGTTTAAAGTTTGCTAAGTTGTTCTTTAAACCGCTTTGGTGTTGTGGACTTCGATGCACTAGGTGAGTGCAAAATTACTGAAAGAAATATGTAGATTACGAGAAGATTTAAATGTTGCAAATGATGGTTTAAAAAAAAAACAAATTTCGAATTGAATAGATGGTCATGACAACCTAATTAAGTTAGGTTTGTTTTCTTTGGTTAGTTGTCTGTTCAAAATGAAATGGTGATAACTTTGGAAAAGTGTGGTGATAACGAACTTATCAGCACACTTTTAAACAAAGATTTTTCTAAAGGGTGTTGATAAGTTAGTGAACAAAGGGTTTCAAAGGGTTTAACGAGCGTTACCCACTCCTGGTTTCTGCCCGAAGTTAGTGAAAGGTTAAAGGGTTAAAGGGTTTAACGAGCGTTAACCACTCCTGGTCATCTGCCCGAAGCCCTAAGGCCCTATGTCTGCAACAGCCAGATTCCCTGGCGGTCAACCACCCAAGTATCAATCCAGCCCAATGCTGCTTAACTTCGGGGATCTGACGAGAACCGGTGTTTCCAGCACTGCAGACGAAGTTAGTGAACATCATACTTCTAACAATGGCAATAAGAATGGTGATGAAATAATACTAAACAATAAGACTTTACTATAATCCATTTCTACAACTTCAGTCATCGACTTAGAAAGCAAAACTCTCATCAGAGAAACCTTACGGTCGATCCACTGTCGATTTAAACATTTCTGTTAAACCTTTCTGTTGTTTCGTTTAGGTACTGCAGCATACGTTTCCCAGCATTCTTATCCTGTTTGCTAGGTTAAGCTGTTGATTACAAAAATACAACTCGTTGTGTTCTGTAGGTGATGCAAGTCGCATACCGACAAGCTCTCACAATGGGTAAGCAGGGTGTCGTGTTACGAGCGCACGTATTACGAACGCACGTATTACGAACGCACCGTGTTTCTAGCGCACATGCAGAATAAGCCGTGTTTCTAGCGCAAAGGTAGAATGAGCCCACATTCGGAGTTCACGATTGCTTGCGTCATAAGCTTTAGAATTACACAAATTCGATGTTTACAGTAGATATATAATTATTTTAATTTTTTACCAAAATAACTGGGGCCTATCTAGATCCCGACGCGTTTAGTTTAAGTGGACACTTTTTTGGTGGTGTTTTCTGATGTTATGTAGTTAGCTGCAGCGAGTGCGACACCGTAAGCGAGGTTCGTAATTTGGAAAAAAAAAAAAAGTTTCGTGAACAATGATTGACACATTTTTTGGGTTGTTTTGGGTATTTAGTTATTCTTTGGTTATTTTTGGATAAGTTTTTGGTTGTGGAATCTAATGTTATGTGGCTAGCCACAGCGAGCGCAATAGCGCGAGCGAGGCTCGTAATTTGGGGGAAAAAACACTGAAAATTTCGTGAACAGCGACCTTGATTTAACAATGACAGACAAGAAGTATAGACAAAGATAAAAACGACGTCACGCGGTGGAGTTTTTGACATGCGGGCGGTCCTGTGCGCTCAAAGCACGGTTCGTCATGGTTGCGTGCGCTCGAACATACGAAATTTGCCTGAGCACTCGCGATACGTGCGCTCGTACCACGTAACCGTAAGCAGTGGGTCTGCATTTAGAAAGTCTAGGCAAGTCAATGGATTCCGAACGTAAGGGATAACGGATGATGGTACTTGACTTCGAGCTTCGTTTTACAAGGTGACATACAGACGTTTCTTCATCGTGTGTCTGCGCTACAGCAACAATAACTTTAAAAAGTGACGAAATCCCTGTCACCCCGATTTCTGGATTTCAAACTGGTGGGAGTCCTCCTATAGCATCCTCACCTCATGTTGAGTTAAAACATATCAAAAACCAAAAACTGGTAAAAGGAGCCGCCAAGTTCCGAATGGTTCGGCCCTTCAAAGGAGTGATCAACACACCAAAACATTCGCCAAGTTAATCGCACCGCTTAATAGTTCGAAGGTTAAATGAAAACTGACCAATCTGACGTACCATCGTCGCCCGATTTGCATTAAACCATACAGGACTTTACCCAATGTCATTCTTTATGTTGTGGTCAGTAAATTCTGAATCCTTTAAGTTGTTCCCTATACGTAAAACTTCATCGGTGGGCACAACACCGTTCAAATACCGCCCAGGCTCAACAATTATCGACGTCACGCGGTGGAGTTTTTGACATGCGGGCGGTCCTGTGCGCTCAATACAAAGCACAGTTCATCATGGTTGCGTGCGCTCAAACAAAATTAATTTGCTTGTGCACTCCTAACACGTACGCTCGTACCGCGATAACGATGCTGCCAGCATGTCACTGTTGGGCTACCACGAAGTCCTTGTTGGATTACCATGTTGTCATTGTTGGAGACTAGAGTCAGAGGGGGTCCGGGTGATCATGGTTCAAGCGGGCGTAATAGGGGTTTGCATAGATTAACTGAACAAAAACTGCTGAGAAATAAGCATTAGAGCTAGTATTCCATGGAACTCACAGCTGATAAACTGTGATTTTACGCGTGGGAGTTAGAAGAATTCCGTTAAATTTTTTTTTTTTATTGCAACGATTTTTAACGGTTTTTTTTTTCTAGAATTACGAGATCTAAAACCTGTTTTAGGGCGTATCCTTTTCTGTTTTTACGTTAATGATGTTGTACACTCCACAACAAGCTGTCGGTATTTGACGGTATTTACTGATGATATTTTATTGGTTTCTATTAATGATAATAAAGAATTTTTGGTAATAAATCTTCACTGGAAGGATCTTGATAACCTCAGTAAGTGGTTTATAGCAAGTTAAGTTGTTCTTAGTGAAGTTGAAACAAATTCCATATACGGTTATCTCCTTACACGTTCTCCCAGTATTAGTCAATAATTATGAAAACTGGAAATCATCTACCGACTCCTATAAATTAAGTATTTAATAAAGAAATTGCTACTTGAGAATTATTGTTACTGGTTATTTAACATCGTACGATGCCTACTATAAGTCTTGTGGGGTTTTTTCGTCGAATTGGGTATTGTTCCCATCATTCAATGTTTAAAGAAATTTCATCAATTATTTGTTATCTTTGGATTTTGTTGTTTTAATGGTTTATTATACTGGTGCAGATTGTTGATAACATAACCATGTAAAGATGAAACACTGATTAGGCGTTACATATTATTAATTAAACTAGCATCGTACCCGGCTTCGCCCGGGGTTTTCTTTCGCCCGTGGTTTGGTTTGGCCCGTGGTTGTTTCCCAGTTTTCGGTCGGTGTTGCGTGAACATTAACTGCGACTGGGTATTTTGCTACCTGTAAGTTTCCCTTTTCCTCCCATCATCTCCCTGCCCTCCCCCTCCCCTCTCCCCTTTCCTCCCTTCCTACCCTGTTACCCACACAGACGCACTGCCCCTCTCCCTGTTTATCACTTTGGCTTGTGACGTCATTTATCACTGTTGCGTGAACGTTGACTGAGCTTGGTTGTTGTTTGGGATGTTGTTGTTCAGTTAATGGGTAATCATATGCTTACTGGTCAAAGACGCAATGCACCCCACACGGGCAATAGGCGTAGAGGGCCTCCCGGCTTCGCCCGGGGTTTTGCTCTTCTCCCCTCCCCCTCCCAATGTATTTATTTTCTAAAGAGCAGGGCTAACAGAAGCACTGCGCCACACATGGGCGTACTCCGTTAAGGAACCTGCAATTCGTAGACGCACTGCCCCACTCCTTCGTCCATATCGTCATTTAAGACATGCCTCTGCGTTGACTGCGCAGAGCCAATTGTTATTCGAGGCAACAATGTGTCAAATTCAACAACGTACCAGTTTCAACTTCTAGCCAAAGAATTGACACACTCGCCCGTTCTCATTGTAGGGGTTCTTCTTCCGGGGGTGGTCGTTGCTTCATTTCTGCTATGAGACTTTGGTTTATAATGTAAGACGATTGAAGGCATTAATATAAACGTGAATGTATCCATGAAAGTTCTATTCTGAACTTCACGGTACTGATTGGAATACATTATTATTATTATTACTAATAACGCACAATGAACAATGCGAATTTATAAAAAATGGTATAAACAAACAAAACTGCTCAAAAAGTTGTAGAAAAATTGATTTAAAGGATACTGCAAAATATTTAGGAATAGAAATTGACTCAAAATGGGATTTTAAACACCATGTAATAAAACTGATCATAAAACTTAGACAGATGATACCAAAATTATATAACGTAAAAGATATTCTATGCAATAAAAAAAATAATAATTCTCTATGAAGCATGGATAGGTAGCATTCTGCGATATGGAATCGAAATTTATGGCTTTGCTTCTGAATATATAATAATGAGACTGCAAAAAGTACAAAATTATGGTGTTATTTGGTGTTATTGTTATTGTTATTGTTATTGGTGTTATTATGGTGTTATTTGGAAAAGAAGGGGAAAAACAAATGATATCTTTATTTATAATAAAATACTAAAAATAAATGAATTAAGAGACTATATCATAATACTTAAAAATTATTACATGAATACATATAAAACTTATGATGAACCAAAAAGTTTGCGTTTAAGAGTATCATCACAAAGATTTAAGTTACCCTGTTGGAACAATGCATATGGTACAAGAAAAAAGACTATTACATACCATACACATTTAACAAACTAGAAAAAAATATGTTACATTTTCAAAGCAAACATAAATTAAAAAATAAATTAATAGATGTACTTATAAATAGTTATAAAACTTAATAAAACTAACACTACTAACAATTCATAAATTGTATATATTATATTTTTTTCATGTATGCATCTATTTATTAATCAAATATTGATTTATGTGTTATGTGCTTTATGTAATTATTGTAGCTCACACACGTTATTCATTTAACGTCGAGCAATGTACGGAATAAACTTATTATTATTATTATTATTATTTTATTATTTGATTTGATTTATTCTGCAAACGTACACCACGATTCATGTACTACGAGGATAAACGAGAATGAGCTGTCTGAATGTCCCTCGTGAGTTCATTGGTGTTAAACAATCTCCTCTTCTGCAGATGGATGGAAATTTCATCAAACTTATAACATGTTTTAGGATGCATCGTTACAAAATTCTTTTTTTATACAAAATTTCTCAAATCTCATGTCATCTGAAGCGAATTTAAGCTTGCATAGATGAATGGGCTCAATTTTAACCTTATAAAAACTGTTGGAAGTAGAAAAAAGTCTAGTAAGGAGAGAGGGAAATCGGGGACCTCCAATCGTCAAAATAATGTCAACATTAGACCAGAATAAATCCCACTGTCGCTGAAAGAGGCTAAGCAGTCTCTCACAGTACCCGACCGGTATACTGGCTTACAAACACTGATAAGGCACAATGCACATATGCACAATTATTCTTACGCTGTCAGACGCACGTGTGTTTCACCATACAACGCCAGAGTGTAGGCCTATACCTAATGTATACAGAACAAAAGCCAAATGGTAGATCATTTGCTTTTCTGTGGTGAGAGCGGTTCCGTTTGTGACCCCCACACCCCCTCGGGACAGAGTGTTAGACAGACAGACTGCACGCACATCATGCAAGAACAAAGACGAGTCTGTACTGCTGCTCTACACGCTGGATTGAAGAAAGCAGACAGCATCCGGCCAAATTAAGATACAAACATTGGATGAAGTTGGCCAAGGGCCTCATCCTCATCCAATACGTTATGAAGATAGGTAATTCGATTTCTAAAGTATACCTTTGTCTTCTTAACTTAGCCTTAAATTACAAATTGGAAGTTGTGGATGGTGGCTTATTTGATAGAACGGAAGGCGCTTCTATAGGTAATGTCAAAGAAATAAGCCACAATAGCGCTGATAAATAAACATCTTTCTTATGATATAAGTCCAAAAGGCAACGTAAATAGGTTTGCATCTGTATTTATAGTAATTTCTTGTGAGCCTTTGGCTTTCCCGTCTTTAATCATTATTTCACGTTTAAGTGTTCCATTCGTTTCACTTGGAGGATGGCGCGGCAAATAAGCGTCGCTCCAGTGGCGATTGGAATGTGTTTGTTTATATGTATATTTACACGTGTTAAATGCTACCTATGGACGTTTCCTTTTGAGGCCGTGTCAGTCTGGCTCAGCGGTAGGACCTTGGCCTTTGATTTCAAAGGTCCTGGGGTCGATTCCCCGCTCAGGCAGTCTGACATATAAGTCCAAAAGGCAACGTAAATAGGTTTGCATCTGTATTTAGTTATTTCTTATTCAGGCTCTATGGCCAACTGTCGTAACTTTAAAACACAATGTACAAACAAGTCGATGCACCAAAACTTGACGTGTCATTGAACATGCATAAATATAATTTTTTTTTAAAAATTGTGTGGTCAAATCTTCAAAATGTCATTCCACAATAGGTTTTTTTTTAATTTGAAAATTATAGTGTGTGAAATTTAGAAATGCTTCGCAATTCAATTTCCTAGCTAATGCTGGTGTCTGGACTCCTGATAAAATGCGATATAAGCAATGATTTTTATTTTAATACCCAAGTCTAAATAAACTGATCAATAATCACTCTTTAAAGGCAAAAAATGGATACGAATGTTTTGCCAATAAAGTTAAGCTATTCACCCTTTCAGACATCCTTGTTCTTTACCCTTTCAGATACCCTTATCCTTCACCATTTCAGACACCCTTATTCTTCACCCTTTCGGGTAGCCTTATTCTTCCCCTTTCAGGCAACCTTATTTTTCACCCTTTTTGACACCCTTATTCTTCACCCTTTCAGACTCCTTATTCTTCACCCTTTTGACACCCTTATTTTCACCTTTCAGACACCCTTTTTCTTCACCTTTTCAGACACCGTTATTCTTCACCCTTTCAGACGTCCTTATTCTTCACCTTTTCAGGCACCCTTATTCGTCAACCTTTTTTACACCCTTATTTTCACCCTTTCAGACAACCTTATTCTTCACCCTTTAAGACACCCTTATTCTTCACCCATTTAGACACTCTTAATCGCCTTCTTGCTCTATAACTGGCACAGACTAAGGTATCATTATGCTCAATGGGGTGGCGTCAGGGTATTTAACAATCCAGGGCGTGTGGGATAAAAACTCTTTTCCTCCTGCGACGCTTTTCCTGTCAACTTACCTCCGCGATGTTAGGGCAGTTTGGAGCCCAATATTGATGAAATTGTTCACTTTCTGTGAGAAGCATGTATGGATGCTCGTGAAGGGTAACTGGAAAAAAATTACTATGATAGCAAGTTCAAACTCCTCCTAAGGGGGGAGGGGGGCGATGAGGGAGGGTGTGATTTACCCCACAGAAAACGTTTTTTTTTTTTTTGGCTGTAATTCCTTAACCCTCAATAAATCAAAACCATAATGTGAAGCAATAATGTTCAGCACACAATTCTGGACAAGAAAGGTGATATACATAATTTAGGTAAGAGTAACCGTTAAACACTAAAATCATGTTTCAATTTTACCCCTCTTAATTTGCACGAGTGCTCTGTTGTTCAATTGGTTGTCATAGAGACCTTCGGTTTCAAAGTGGTCTTGTGTGCTTTCTGATAGCCTGAAATGGACACGCTTAGCATTTTCTGAAAGATGGGGATCTATTCATTCCAACAATCCTAACCGAAGTTGTTTAACTTAGATAGGGACCGTCATATATCCATTTAAAGGTGAAGAGGTTATGGCATAGCGGCGGATGCGTATGGTGATTTTCGAATTCATAGTGGTCTTGCGAGCCCTCTATCCCTAAATGGCCATGCTTAGGATATTCTGAAAGGTAGGGATCTATTCTTTCCATCAATCCTAACCGAAATTGTTTAACTCAGATAGGGACCGTCCTACTTCCATTTAAAGGTGAAGAGGTAATGGTGCAGCGACGAAAGTGTATGGCGATTTTTGAATTCAACGTGCTCTTGCAGCTCTCAAATAGCCCGAAATAGAGATATTTAGAACATTCTAAAAGTGGTGGATCTATTCTTTCCATAAATTCTAACCAAAATTGTTTAACTTAGATAAGGTGAAGCAGTAACGGCGTAGCGGCAAAAGCGTAATGATTATTTTTTAATTCAAAGTGATCTTGCAAGCCCTCTAAATAGCCTAATGGACATGCTTAGGATATTCTGAAAGGTGGGGATGTACTCTTTCCAGAAATCCTAACCGAATTGTTTAGCTTAGCTAAAAATACAAATGTGAGTATTACAATGGTACTTTCAAATTGAAACTAGCCACTACGCCAAATTATACAGCTACACCTTTAAACGGGCGTAGAACGGTCCCTATCTAAGCTAACCAATTTCGGTTAGGATTGATGGAAAGAACAGATCCCACCTTTCCGAATATCCAGCATTTCCATTTCGGCTATTAGAAAGCTCGCAATAGCACTTTGAAAACGAAACGATAATCATCGTACGCTTTCGCCACTACGTTTAAGGTGTTACAACCAAAAACCATTGAGAGGGGGGGGGAAGAGAAATCACCCTCTTTCCTTCCCAGGGGCGTTTTGAACTTACTATCATAGCTATTTTTTTTCCAGTTACCAATCAATAATCATATGCAGCAATACTAAATTTCATGCTTTTTAGCACAAAAAGTGAACAATTATTTAACCCTCTACAGCCGCCCTACTATGAATGAACGAGCGAGGGAAAGGCGAGCCTAGTCCCAATGACTATGCTATTTTTTAGGTTCTGGTTGGCCCCTCGAATAACTGTATTTGATGATCGTTTTCAATCGCCTGTCACGCGTATGCACTAACGTTGGTGGTGACTGAACCTTGTACACGCATTGAGCGGCTGGCGTACATAATGTCTGCGGCGTTAGGCCTAACCCTAACTTTGGCTGTCGGTACGGTTTTTGCTACTGACAAGATACGTCTTACCGTTCTCTGAGAAAGTCCAGTGGCAATGCCGGCCTCTTGAATTTCTTGTTTCAGCATGCGTGTTGAGTACAGAGCCTTGATGTATTTGAAGACATTCCAAACAATCTTCCTAGCCTGTAAATTCAAGGGTTTTTCACGTCGGGAAAGCGATGAAGCGAGCGATACGGTAGCCATATTGGTTCGTCTTCTCGAAGAGACATTTTACCAGGCATGATCAATCCATTTTCCGAAAATCCGCGCGAATGGTCAACCAGAATCTAAAATAGTATAAGCACGGAAATCTGAATTCAGTATAACACGTAAATAAAATAACTCCAAGAATGCACCAAACACATCTTCTAGCAGCCATATTGTTAGATGGGTTCATACAAAGGATTTGAGTGACGGTAGGTGAATTTATTTCATGTCGAGACATATTGATGTGTATCTTCCTGGGAGGGCATGTCCCTTTAATCCTTTAAAAGAACTAATCCTCTCGGTATTTTAGCCACCATCCGGATTAAAAATATCATTTGCTACAATTGCATAATGTTGGCTTTGAGTTGCTACACCAGGAAACTTCTTTGTAAAGAAACAATTTATTATTAAAAAAGACACTCAAGCTCGACGCATAAAACGCTAAAAACACTGGTACCTAATATTTCGGAGCAATACAGTGGTTGGCTCCATTTTCAAAGGTTAAAATTAAAAAAATAAAACAAACTCACACAATCAACAACCACCTTACCAGGTCGCCATGTTGAATAATTTGCTGCTGTGAATTCTGGGAGTTACGGAAAGTTAAAAATTCGAAGGGAAGGAAGGTAGTAAGTTAGTATTGCTAAGGGCAGAAAGG